>QODF01000067.1:1666145-1702553 GCA_024372805.1 Oostethus manadensis
TTTTGCTAGACAGTAGAATTCATGCTTCCATCTATCCCAGCAAGCCTTCCAGGTCCTGAAGCAGCAAAACCACCCCAGACCATCACACTACCACCACCATGTTTTACTGTTGCTATGAAATGCTGTGTTACTTTTACGCCAGATGGAACGGGACACGCGCCTTCCAAAAAGTTCTACTTTTGTCTCGTCAGTCCGCAAGATCTTTTCCCAAAAGTCTCGGCAGTCATCGTTTTGTGTTCAATTATTTTATCTGTGACTAATAGTCAACTCTTTTTTATGAGCACAAACATTTAAGTGTGACAAGAAGTCAGGAAGGGGGCAAATAGTTTTTCACACCACTGTAGAGCTGGTCCACTGGTTCCACAACCGGGAGGAAAACCAGATTGCAGCCGATGTTCTACTAACGGTCGTACCCTTCTCTCCAGCACGCTGGAACCGACTTCCCCAGGGAGGCTGAGGAGTGTGATCCCCCTATAGCTGGAACACCCCCTCCGGGCACCCCTTCTTAAAAAGGTGGCACCACCACCCCGGTCTGCCAGTCCAGAGGTACTGTTCCCGACAGTGCCAAGACAGTCCAGAGCTTTGAAAAACTCAGGAAACTCATCCATCCCCGGAGCCTTGCCACTGGGGCCTGTTCGGACTACCCCGGGATACCTCAGCCAGGGTGATGGATGGAACTGTCCGCTTTTATGTCCTCAGACTCGGCTTCCTCTACGGAAGGAATGTTAGTGGGATTGAGAACAACAATGCGTATTATTATTATTATTATTATTATTATGATGTGTATTTTGCATATTACAGCTCCCACCCCCAAAATAAACCAGAAGACCCTTTTTAATTCTTTTAAACTTCTCCTTTATTGATAAATCTGATAGAACACATTTAAAAAATGCTTCACATTATTTCATGGTAGGAATATAAAAACAATATAAAATGTGGCTTATCCAAATACTGTCTCTCTTGCAAAATTGGCTTGATTTTTGTTCCACGTGTTGCATCACAACATTTAAGGGGGATTTGCTTGTGCAGCTTCACACCCTGAACAATTGTGTGTGTGAAATGGTGTGTGTGTGTGTGTGTGTGTGTGTGTGTGACACCAGCTGTTTGGGGGCGGAACAAAAGTATTGCTTCACTCTGCCTCGACAGGCCCGAGGAGGTCTCCTGAGAAAGTCCCACTGTGATTTTCTGAATCCATGTGCGGTTTGCTGCTCTCCTCCCTGACCCCCATCAACAGATCTTCCTGTTGCATGACGCAAACATCAGAAACATGCACACAGAAAGCCTGGCGGCAGCGTGAGTGCGTGCGAGCAGAGAAAAGCAAACATACAAGCCGGTTGGAAACTGAGAAAAGAACAACTGCTTTACGAAAGGAGGACAAACCTTTTCACCAGCAGCAAGCCCTAGGAGGATGTCTTTCTGCTCAGACTGGAGCTGGCCGCCTTCAGATGCTGCGTGGCTCTCCGGCGCCACCCCCTGGTGCTGAAGAGTAGTTACATCAGTGTATTGTCAAGCAAATACAGACAGTAAAAACTGTACAGGACAGTTACGTGTGCTTGGTGGAATGATACCTAATCACTGAGGAAGAACGTCACTTTTTTGTCCCTTTATTGGCTATTTTATACTTTTGTCATTTGCGTGTCCATTTTGTCTCCCGAGAGTGAAGCACACTCTTTGATGGCCGTGCGTCGAGGAAAAGGAAAGGCCATGTGCCCAAGGAACATTCTAAACATGTAATTCCACTAATCTAAAAGTTACATTAAACAAACACGGAAAAAATGGTGGAAAAATCAGCCGTCGTGTTACACGAGTTTAGTCCAAATATTAAAAGAAAAAAGTAAAAATAACGTCGTACTATTTATGACTAAAATAACATTGCATAAAGTTGAAATAGTCAAGAAAAAAAGTCATATCACGAGAAAAAACAAAACAATGAATAAAGAGGAAAATGGAAATTCGGGTTAGGGAAAAATGACAAAAAAGGCATAAAATGTGAATAAAGGCATAAAGTGAAAATCAGCACATATAATAGAATAAAGTCAAAATGTAAAGAGGAAAAAAGTTGTAATCTACGAAAATTGTGATTTAACAAGAATAACAATGTGATATTTGTATTGGAAAAAAATTTCATTTTAGTAGCATAAAGGTGAAATATTTTTAAAAATGTATATATTTTCTAAAAGTCATAATATGAGAACCTAACAAAACAATGAATAAAGTTGAATTTTTTTGAAAAAAATTACAGAAAAATATATAATGCTATGAGAAGAAAGATATAATGTGTGAATGAAGTCATAACTGTCAATACAGCAGCAAAAATGTAAAAATCAGCAGTCATTTTACAAGAATTAAAATCAAAATGATCGTACGCCGACAAAAAATATCAGTTTAGTGGTATAAAGTTGCAATATTAAAGCAAAAAGTTGTTTAGAATGACTAATTAAATGAATAAAGTTGAAATGTTTGAATGAAAAATTAGGTTACAAAACAAATTAACATCAAAAACTGAATAAAATCATAATTACAACAATAAATTAGGAAGAAAAATAAATAGATGGGGGAAAAACAGCAACAATTGAAATATCTGCAATGATTTTGAAAGAAAAAAAAAGTCTTATTTTGAGTACCATCATAATATGAAAATATAATTTTAGTTTCATAGACAAAAATATAAGTAGAACAACGTCATAATTACGTGATAAAATTTACAGGAAGATGAAAATCTGCGATAATTGAAAAAGTCAAAATAGTCAAAGAGAAAAGTTGTAATGCAACAAAGAAAGAAGAAGGATATGGTAATATTAGGAGGACAAACAAAACAAAAAATGTATTATGAGAAAGCAAACAAACAAGTTATGAGAATAAAGTGAAAATATCACGGAAATAAAGTCGTAATTACATTAGAAGACTTCTAGGAAGGAAGATTACCTTGTGGTCCAGGCAGTGGTCATCTCCTGATACGCTCGTCTCCATGGCGTCACACGCTCCCTCGCTCTCCTGCTCCTCCCGGGCCGTCAGCAACGGAAGTTTCTGGGAGCGGAAGGACACCCGAGGGGCAGGAACCGGTGCACTTTTGTTTTGGTCTTCCTCGCTCACACCGTCCTGCCGCTCGGGAACAAGCGGCGCTTCACTGTCGGCGCAATCTGAGGGGCCGGACGTTTCTTGGGGCGCGAGGTCAGATCTCGGGACCTCCAGACCGGAGTCGTCAGACTGGTTTGTAGCTATCTCCGCTTCCGCCTCCCCGGGACTTTCGCTGGCTGTGCTTCCGTCGCTGGCGCACAGAGACTGTCTCTTGGGGGAGTTGGTGCCGCTGGAACTGAGATCCGAGTCGGAAGAGAGTGCAACTTTGGACGCCTCTTCTTCCTCTGCTGCTGCGACCTCATTGGAGTCGAGCGGACTTTGCGGGCCGGGCGAGGAGGGTAAAGCATTTTTCCCATTTTGGGTTGACGGAAGGATGGAGACGTGATCGGATGGGAAGGCCGTGTTGCACGGGATGGGATTGGAGATCACCAAGGACCTCCTCTTCTTGGACTTCCCTGATGTGCTGAGCAAAAACAAAAGGCAAGTTTATTTCTAGCATGCAATTTCTACACAAGGTGCTTTGCAGAAAAGCAGGGTCAAAAAAAAGAAAAAAGATTTATTATCCGATAATAATAATAATAATAATAATATTGATTATTCACCTGCTCAGACCCTTGATGATGAAAGCTTCCCCGGAGTGTTGGTTCTCCATTTTTTTCATCACGTTGTACAAATCCCGGTTAAGCTGCACAGGAACCAAAGCGTAAGCGTTTGTGCTTTCCAAAGGAATGACGTGTCTTGTCTTACCACACTCATTTCCTTGTAGAAGACATCCCGCAGATTGGAAATGTTTTGGAACACCGTCCCATAGCAACCAATGCGGCTGCAGGAAGACAACAAAACAGCATTAGACGGTTTATCCTCATGATCTCAGCTATTGACATTAATGTTTCCAAAACATGACACGTTGCTTCTCTTGGCTAGGAAACGTTCAAATTCCTAAAAACAATGGCCAAAAATATAGTAAACTGTAAAACTAATCATGAAATATTATAATAATATAGTCAAAATGCAATAAAATAGCCTATTTCAAACCAAATTAAAAGTTTAACTAAATAAAAATAAACAAATAAAAACAATAAAATTAAATAAACTTTAGTACAATTTTAAATACCATATAAATGAAAACTAAAGCACATTTAAATAAGATTAATATTTTGAATTAGAAATACAATTTTAAATAGCATTTTAAAATGATAAAAATTAACAATAACAATAAACATAATAAAGTACATTTTTTTCCTAAACTTTCTTAAGTTAAAAATAAACATTTTAAATTAAGAATAAAACACATTTTAAGTACATTTTTAATTAATATTTAAAATTAAAAAATAGCATTTTCAATTAATTACATTAGTAAAATGTTAAATAACATTCAACTTAAAACAAATATTTAAATAAAATTAAAAATATAATTTTTAAATTAGAAATAAAACATTTTAAAATAAAAATTTTAAATAACATTTCAAAATTACAAATAAAAACATAACATTTTAAATAAAAAATAAACTAAGTACATTTTGAAATAACTTTAAATAACAAACATTTTCAATTCAAAATAACATTTTAAATTAAAAACTAAACACATTTAAAACATTTTCAAATAAGGGAAAATAAAATTTGAATTAAAAATGAAAGTAAAATTTGAAATAACATTTTAAAATAATCAAATAACATTTCTAATTCTAAAAATAAACTAAGTACATTTTTAAATAAGTTAAATTAAAAATAAAAATATCGTTATTGTTTTGTGTCCAAAATCAGCAGCCTGGTGCTAAAGCTGCCATTCAGAACACAAAAGAATCCACAAAAAATGTAAAAACTTGAGTCAGCCAAATGCAAATAGTCAAGAATTTACAGTCCATATACAGATTAACTGATCATACAATACCACCACGAGATTCCGTTGTTATGCTGACCCATATAAGTAAGCACTGCAATGTTACTCAGTGCAGTGCAGACCTTCACCAAGGCCAAACTGAACAGCAAATGTGATGTATCAAAAGTCTTTTAGCAAAAGTGTATCGGGCGTCATTTTTTCCATGTCGTGGGGGGGGGGGTGTTTTTGTGACAAACTGAAAACCAATTCCAGCTACTTTATCCAGATTTTGTTGATTTTTTGTGTAGCCCTGCTAACATCAAAACAAGTCCTAAGTTGTTGGTGGGGAAAAAAGGTAGTAGTGGGCCACCCTAAGTTGTTGGTGGGGAAAAAAGGTAGTAGTGGGCCACCCTAAGTTGTTGGTGGGAAAAAAAGGTAGTAGTGGGCCACCCTAAGTTGTTGGTGGGAAAAAAAGGTAGTAGTGGGCCACCCTAAGTTGTTGGTGGGAAAAAAAGGTAGTAGTGGGCCACCCTAAGTTGTTGGTGGGAAAAAAAGGTAGTAGTGGGCCACCCTAAGTTGTTGGTGGGGAAAAAAGGTAGTAGTGGGCCACCCTAAGTTGTTGGTGGGGAAAAAAGGTAGTAGTGGGCCACCCTAAGTTGTTGGTGGGGAAAAAAGGTAGTAGTGGGCCACCCTAAGTTGTTGGTGGGGAAAAAAGGTAGTAGTGGGCCACCCTAAGTTGTTGGTGGGGAAAAAAGGTAGTAGTGGGCCACCCTAAGTTGTTGGTGGGGAAAAAAGGTAGTAGTGGGCCACCCTAAGTTGTTGGTGGGGAAAAAAGGTAGTAGTGGGCCACCCTAAGTTGTTGGTGGGGAAAAAAGGTAGTAGTGGGCCACCCTAAGTTGTTGGTGGGGAAAAAAGGTAGTAGTGGGCCACCCTAAGTTGTTGGTGGGGAAAAAAGGTAGTAGTGGGCCACCCTAAGTTGTTGGTGGGAAAAAAAGGTAGTAGTGGGCCACCCTAAGTTGTTGGTGGGAAAAAAAGGTAGTAGTGGGCCACCCTAAGTTGTTGGTGGGAAAAAAAGGTAGTAGTGGGCCACCCTAAGTTGTTGGTGGGAAAAAAAGGTAGTAGTGGGCCACCCTAAGTTGTTGGTGGGAAAAAAAGGTAGTAGTGGGCCACCCTAAGTTGTTGGTGGGAAAAAAAGGTAGTAGTGGGCCACCCTAAGTTGTTGGTGGGAAAAAAAGGTAGTAGTGGGCCACCCTAATTTGTTGGTGGGAAAAAAAGGTAGTAGTGGGCCACCCTAAGTTGTTGGTGGGAAAAAAAGGTAGTAGTGGGCCACCCTAAGTTGTTGGTGGGAAAAAAGGTAGTAGTGGGCCACCGTAAGTTGTTGGTGGGGAAAAAAGGTAGTAGTGGGCCACCCTAATTTGTTGGTGGGAAAAAAAGGTAGTAGTGGGCCACCCTAAGTTGTTGGTGGGAAAAAAGGTAGTAGTGGGCCACCGTAAGTTGTTGGTGGGTAAAAAAGGTAGTAGTGGGCCACCCTAATTTGTTGGTGGGGAAAAAAGGTAATAGTGGGCCACCCTAAGTTGTTGGTGGGGAAAAAAGGTAGTGGGCCACACTAAGTTGTTGGTGGGGAAAAAAGGTAATAGTGGGCCATCGTAAGTTGTTGCTGGAAGCAACATCCTTCAAGATCATATCGTAGATGTACATAAAGCCAGCCTGAATACCAAATAAGAAAAACACGTTGGCTCTCTCTTTTAAATCGAGCCTGAACTATGCAGCGGCTACTTAACCTTACCTCTGATAGAGAACAGGCAGCTCCTCCCTCAGCTCATTATTTATCTCCTCAAAGACAATCTGAGCTTTGTTGAACTCCTCCTCTGCCTGTTAAACGGGATCAGATATTACTTTTGATTCCAAAGTGGTGCGTAAATCCAAAAACAAAACTTTTGAGAATGACACAAAGTCTTTTTTGCCAAGTCTGCCACCCCCGTTTTCCTGACGATGGCAGCGTGCATATATTCCAATGTTATGAAGGGTGATAAGATGAATGGCAACTAATTGCAAAGCCCCTTTTTGTCATGAAAATGAACCCATAAAAAATATTTCTACTGCATTTCAGTGCTGCCACCAAAGAACCATGCTGGTCATTCTTTGGTTAACATGAGTGCTGACAAGGACAGAGGTCGTCATTCTGATTGAGTGGGAATAAAAGATTGGGATGGTAACCACGGTTACATGCAAAGAAACACGTGCCGTCATCATTGCTTTAGCACAAAAAGGGCTTCACATTCAATGATAATGCTGCTATTAAGATTACACCCAAACCAACCCATTTCCGGGTCATTCATTAGATAGTTCTGATTTTTGGATATGAAGTTGTATGACATCGTCATTATTAGTGTAGTTCATCAACAGTGAATTTGTCCCGCAACTCCGGTTATGGTCAGATTTCGATGATTAAAAACATAGATCCAGTTAGTTGCTGTTACATAAGTAAAGAGTTTGGCTACTCAAAACAATATGCATTCAAAATGCATGACAAAAAAATAACTAAGAAACACTGTACTACACTAATGATGGGGATGTCATACAACTTCATGTCAAAAAAAATTCCAACTATCCCTTTAGGAAGAGAGGTTCAATTGATGTGAAGAAGGCTTCAAGGCACCCAAGAAAGTCCAGCAACCATCTGGAGTGTCCTCCGAAAGTTGATAAAGCTGTGGGATCAGGGCACCCCCAGGGTAGCGCTTGCTCAGTGAGGCAAAGACTTGACCTGGTGTCAAGAAGGGTGCACAGAAGACACTTCTCTCCAGGGAAAAAACATCAGGGACAGACTGGTATTCTGTAAAAGATTGGACTCCCGAAGACTGGAGTAAAACCATTTCCTCTATTGAATCCATTTTCTGATTGGGGCATCCAGGAAAAAAGCTGGCACAGAGAAGGAGAGAAAGAATGACACCAAAACAACCTCCGAAAGCAACCATCCAAGAAGGTTTGGTGACGACCAACCCAGCCAGTGTCTTGGGGAACAACAGCGTACCCTAATAATATCTGACTAACTTGTGTCATTCTCAAACTTTTGCCCACCACTGCACACTATACCTTCGCTATTTTCGACTCATCCTTTTTCTTGGCACTCTGCAGCGCCTCAAGATGGTGGCGTGCTGAATCGTAGTCCACCAGCTTTCTCCCCCGTTTGGCAACACGCTCCTGAAAAATATCCGAGCCAAAGCTCAATTGGACCGCCAGAAGTCTTCCAATGCGCCCCTCAATGTGTCCAATTACCTTGACCTCGGGGAACTGGCTTGTATAGTTTTCCATAGTGCGCACAATCTGGTCATTCAGTTTCTCCTCGTAGTCATTCCACAGCAAGTCTTCACTCTTGAGACACAATTCATGGATTTCATTTTAGTGTCATTCATTATTTATTCATTAGCAATTTCAAGGCAGCTCCATTGAATGCAACGGCTCCAAACAGAACTACTTCTGGAAAAATCATAATGCTGCTCCCAAAAGGAAACATAAGAAAATAACAAATACTCCTGTAATGGCAGCAAGGTCCTCCACGCCATCCCAGTCAGGTTCGTAGACGTATCTCAACGTCTGAGACATTCTCTTCGAAGTCTCGTGTACAGCTGTGGAAAAAGAGAAGGTCATTGTCAAACTTCATGTGCACTTTTATGGTATTGTTGTCAAGGTTGGTGTCAGTACGTTGTTAAGGTCAAAACCACACACTAGCTTTCCAACACAGGAAAATCTATGGTTCCCATCATCATGCTGTATAAACATAAAGCAGGGGGTGCCCATTCCGTCGATCGCCATCTACCGAGGTAGCTACATTTCTCCTGGAGCTGAATGAAGTGTCTATCCGTGTGAGTTGATCGCATGTGTCACCCACTTTGTATATGTCGCATGACAGTCACCCGACAGTAGGCTACCCTCCTGATTCGTCGGCACAGTACGTGAACTCGGACTTTGCAAACGACACACGGATGCGACTTTCATCTTCATTTGGAGAAAAATCCGGTTATGTGTGTTTGGGTATGGATGCAAATAATGTACGTTATTGTACGTTTCCAAACGTCACCGCCTGCGAGCAAGTATGCTGTGACGTCACACACGCGATATTTACTTTTCTACTTTTTGCTTGCTTGTCGACTTTGCATTCTAAAACGACGTTTAGAAGCACCTCGACTTTGGCAGCATTTTCTTTTGCATAATCGTTTTCAATTCTTGCATATCTGTTATGTTTGATAGCAGATGCTAACTGGACGCAACACACGAACTGTATGTGTAAGGAATACTATGTAGCCATTTTCTCAGGGTATTTTATACAACTATTGAGGACTTGTGTAATCATCTTCATTGTCATGTTGAATTGTGAACGACAACTATTTTGATGACCTTTACACATTGAAACCGTGAATGCCATAGGCCCGAGTTAATAATCAAACGATTAATTAATCACATAATGAAAAAGAAATGGATCCTTTGGCCGGCCTCAGTATACGCATAAGTGTCTGGTTTTCTTGTCTCCAGACAGACTGGTAGAGGCTTCGCTCTGTGTATTGGTTCAAGCAACTTTGCGCATTTATTGCATAGCTCGACGCCATGAACGGAGTGAGCCCTTTTGCCGTTCATACAGTGGCTTGTCTGAGTAGGTTGAGGTCAGGCCGTTAGCACACACAGTAACATAGAAATTAAATTAGATTTTTTTCATTGTACTTTTTTCGAAGTATTGTCAAAAATGTCGTACTCCCTCTCTCATGATACCCCTCCTATACTTCGTACAGTACTTTCTAAGTGTACCGGTTAGAGTTTACAAGTACGTGCAACCCTGATATACACGTACAACATAAGTAGCTTGCAAGCTGATGAAGTGTGAGCACCCGACATGCATGACTCCTTCTTTGTACAAAGCAACACAGACATCATTGCACAATCCAAGGGTACAACCAAGTCAGTTCCTCATTACTCAGTAACAATAAGCCCTTCATCTTGAAAATAAGCATGCTGTCAAATCCTGATTCCTACCTTTCACCGCTGCAAAGTGGGCCTTAACGTCTTTAAGCAACCTATTTCCATCCATCTGTATGCAAAAAGAGACAAAAACTACTTATTTTCAGGATTCTTTAAGGATTGTTCGACTGTCAAGAGTAACTACAGACGAACAGGAAAACCAAACGTTTTCCACCGAGGACAGCATACTGAACCATCAAAGTATTCTGGAAGCCTTTTCGAGGAACCATCACCCCAAAATGACAAGCGGCGAGCCAAATTACGTGCATTTTTCAACTCCAGTTTCTCAAGTATCTTGCATTTAATGAAAGACGGTACAGTTTGAATATGACATACTAGCTACCGGGGTTACCCAGCATGCCTTGCGGGTTATAATTTTGAATGTATGTTATTGTTCAAGCATTAAGTGAGTTAGTGTAGGATGATCCTGCATCACAGCTTTGCTTGTATAGGTACAAAGTCTTTTACATTCCACATTACTTTTCTTACGTTGAATTGTATTTTTTGAATGTGCCACAGGTCAATAAAAAACATGCTGTGGACCGCAAACGACCCACGAGAGGCCCTTTCCACAGCGCTACTCTATTACTAAACATTTGCGATTTGATGAAACAAATGCATATGAACTTAGCGCTATTAAGTGTGCAGTGGCGCCTTGGTTAGCGTCCGCCTTGGTTAGCATGTTTGTCAGTTAACATCAAAAATGTACCCTAACCTTAGATGCTCTTTTATCTCTTTCCTATACAATTAATATGTATATAAATGCATTTCTATTTATTTAAAAACATGTTTTAGGTTAACATTATTGGCTTTCGCATGCGTGATTCATGGATCAACTATGCTCTCGGGTGTGCCGCGGAAGCACACTGCACACTGACGGCTTGTGACAGCCTTCTCAACAGCACTCGCTGGTGCACAGTGACAACATAAACTTCACAAAAATACATTGTCACTTTTAAGTCCCCAAATACCAGAAAACGCTTTGATGAAGGCCAGTAAAAGTCTCTAGATTTGTTGCTAGTCCCTTTTGAGAAACATCGCCAAGTTGGCCACGCCGCTTTTTTTCTTGACAAAAAATGTAAATACAGCGCCTGGATAACAAATGTGAAGTGAAAATGGTAGCTTCCTGTTGCTCAATGGAAGTTTCCCTCTGGTAATGTACGGGATGTGCTGCATGGTAAGTGAAAGGAGGACCTTGGTTCCTCTCCTGCTCGTGGGTGAGTCATCCAAATTAGGGTCAAATTTTTATTATTATTATTTTTTAATTACTACCCTTTCTGGTCAACCGACAAGATATGGAACCAGAAAGAATAAAACACAATATTGATTATTGTCTATAACTGAGGAACAGTTCATGCTTGTGTGTATGATACCTGTTGTTTGTTCAGGTTCTGCAAACATAGCTCAAAGTGTTCATCCTTGGTCTCCATCGTCTTGCCCAGTTTTTGAAGGACCTGTGTCATCATCAAAGATACATTGTCAGGAGTTTAGCAGGCCAAAATTTCATTATCTTTTGACTTTACAGGAGGTCTTGACTGTATAAAAACCTTTACTGTTTATAGCCCAAACGTTTACTTCACCGTCTTCATAGATTGTGACGAGTTCGGAGGCGTTTTATAGGTATATAAACATGGATGGCACCAAAAGATTTAGACTCTTGTCTACCATTCCATTCCATTTTCTTCCGCTTATCCGGGTCCGGGTCGCGGGGGCAGCATGCTCAGTAGGGAAGTCCAGACTTCCCGGTCTCCGGCGACCTCTTCCAAATCCACCGGGAGGACACCAAGGCGTTCCCAGGCCAGCTGTGAGACATAGTTCCTCCAGCGTGTCCTAGGTCTTCCCGGGGGCCTTCTCCCGACTGGGCATGCCCGAAACACCTCACCAGGGAGGCGCCCGGGAGGCATCCGGACTAGATGCCCGAGCCACCTCAACCGGCTCCTCTCGATGTGAAGGAGCAGCGGCTCTACTCTGAGCTCCTCCCGGATGGCCGAGCTCCTCACCTCTTAGGGTGATTTGAGGGTGAGAACGTAGATCGATCAGTAAACAGAGAGCTTTGCCTTCCGGCTCAGCCCTCCCTTCACCACGACAGTCCGGTACAGCGCTGCACCAATCCGTCTGTCGACCTCACGCTCTTACCGTCCCTCACTCGTGAACAAGAACCAGAGATACTTGAAGTCCTCCACCTGAGGCAAGACCTCACTCCCAACCCAGAGGGTACAGTCCACCAGTATCCGGCTAAAAACCATGGCTCGGATTTGGAGGTGCTGAGTCTTATCCCAGAAGCTTCACACTCAGCTGCAAACTGTTCCAGTTCCAGCTGAACGTCCCAGCGTGATGAGGCCCTAAGGACCACATCGTCTGCAGAGACGAAATCCTAAGGTCACCAAGCTGGACTCCCTCAACGCCTTGACTGTGCCTAGAAATTCCGTCCATGAAGATTATGAACAGAATCGGTGACAAATGGAAGCCTTGGCGGAGGCCAACGTTCACCAGAAACAAGCTCGACTCTTGTCTTTCATCAGAAAAATGTCTTCTGTTCTTTAGTAATCAGCAGTTGGTAACATAGGGAAGTTTCAGGAAAATATCAGTTACCGACTAAAAAAAAAAAAAAAGAGAAAACCGGCTTTTTGTTAAAAGATACAATTCAAGCGTACCTTCACACAAATGTAGCCATCCAAGCAAAAATGAGTTGACATCATTACCATACCTTGAAACAACATTTGGATTTGAATGAGATCTGAAAGGTAAAAAGACGTCTCCATGAAGATGTCCTTTTCCGGTTTAAATTTGCCTGAAAAGCATCTCTTTTTGGCCTACAATTGGACCAGATCAGTCAGAACTATATTTTTTCAACGTCTATTTCTGGGCTAAATTAGAGAAATGACGGGCCGACCAGATTTAGCCCAAAAAACAAACATCCATCCATCCATCCATCCTCATTAGGGTCGCTGGCGTATGCTGGAGCCTATCCCAGCTGACTTTGGGCGAGAGGCGGGGTACACCCTGGACTGGTCGCCGGCCAATCGCCGGGCAGAGAAACGATGATTCACACCTATGGACAATTTAGAGTCGCCAATTAAGCTAATATGCATAAACAAAATATGTAAACAAACTACCACAACATAAACAACACACGTGTGAGGAATGATACTCGTTCTGTCTCAAGGGCTACGTTTTTAAATAACAATACAAATAATAATAAGTATTTATTTTAATGAAATTATTCTCAGACCGAGCCAAACACTCGTATGACAGTGTTCTTTTGTGTTGTCCCATGAAAAAACATCATTTTGCAGAAATGTGGGGGGTGTACTCACTTTTGTGACATCCATTTTCTATATCGCTTGTCCTCATTAGGGTCGTGGGTATGCTGGAGCCCATCCCGGCTGACTTTGGGCGAGAGGTGGGGTACACCCTGGACTGGTCGCCAGTCAATCGCAGGGCAGACATACAAACATTCACCCTCACATTCACACTCTAATGGACAATTTAGGGTCGCCAATTAACCTAACATGCATGTTTTTGGAATGTGGGAGGAAACCGGAGTACCCGTAAAAACCCCAGACACGCACGGGAGAACATGCAAACTCCACACAGAGATGCCCAACGGAGATTCGAAACCCTGAACCTCCTGGCTGTGGGGCCAACATGCTACCCAGTCTTTCACCGTGCGGCCCCTTTTGTGACCTTAATATAAGCATCGTGTTGCGGGTACCATAGCAACACAATCGCAACTACGCTGCGTTTTCATTTCTGCCTAAGTCCACAACTGATGCATTTCCTGTGTGAATTCCTTATCTTTGAATCGAAAACAATAATCTCCCCCGTGATGGGATGTTTAAAGCTGCAGCTTCCTGACAAACATACCCTGAAGAGCAATCACGGGTGCAAGAACAAAAACAAAAACTGCCAGCGCATCCTCGGCCCGCTGCACCTTTTCCCATACGAATGACCTTCACCTTTAAAATGGTAACAGTCTCCAGCCCGTATCTGACCTCGCGTTTTTTTTTTTTAACGCAGCAACAGAAAGAAAAAAAGAAATCTGCGACAGCATCCAAAGTAACATTCGGGTCTTGCAAGGCGTGAGCACCTAATCTAATCCGCCACGGCATGTTTGCTTGTGTTTTGTCACATGAAATGATTAGGTCACCCTCAAACTAAAAAGGCCGTGGAGTTTAGCAGGCAGAGGAAGTGCACGATCAGGAAGTGGTGGCTTGTAGAGTATGCACACAGCTGCGTGGTTCTGAACAACACTGCAATGTTATGGCGAGGAAGGGTGAAAGTTTCCTAAAATAATTCATTTCACAGAAAACAATGTTGCGGGGGAAAAAAAACCAAATGAGGTACTTATTATTTTTGAAACTGTCTATTTGAAGTTTTGATTCTGCATATTCATCAACTGTTCCAATAAAATGTAATAAGATCCAGACTAAATGAATACCAGACTACTTAAACGGGTATAAGTGGTTGCCCAACCAAGACCCAACCGGAATCTCAGCTCACCTTCTCCTGAGCGCGGTTCAGCGACTTCTGTACCCTTTTAGCGAGGAATCCTGCGCCGGCCTGCAGGTTTGGACCCATCTTATTCTCCGCCATGGTCCTTCTCTGTGCTCGCTTTACAACAGTTATGAACTCCGCCTCCGGTCTGCTTCCTCTTGGGTGACTACGTCTGCCTCCTACGAAAGGGGACGGAGGTGGAGCAACGAGGCAAATCTCATGACTGAGGGATACGCAGGCATACGGTAACGCAACAAGCGGGGAGCTGCCGGGAGTGCATTCCTGCACATCATCATCCGCATGTTTAGTCTTGATAGCGCGTCCCTATGTTAGAAAAAGTTGATAAAAGTGCGGCGGGCAATAATATTTCATCAAACAGCCACTCTGGTGTCTGAAAACAACAGTTCAATAACTGCTGCGGTTAAAGTTGTTTATATCATTGAGTCCCTTGACTGTAAAAAGTTCTGTACAAAGCTTTTTATGGACTTGTCCAAAGCCTTTGACACGGTTATCATGACATCGTGTTAAATGGGCTTTCTAAAATTGGGCTGGCTGGTTTCCTAACTGTCAGGTACAACTCAGTGTGTACACTTGTCTTCCTCCTTCCTTTCAATAACTAAAAGGAGTACCCCAAGGTTCTTTTCTAGGTCCGTTGTTGTTGTCCATTTAAGTGAACAATCTTTGTCAAAAAGGCATCAAGTTCCTTTTTTCATTTTTATGTAGATGATACGATCATCTATAGTTCCTCTCCTTCAATTGAGCAATCCTTTGGTTTCTTACAGTCTGCATTTGATGCTGTTCTGTCACATGTAAATCAGCTAAGACTAGTTTTAAATTCAGACTAATTTAGTGGTGTGCTCAAATGGAAAACGGCTCAAGGGAAGTACTTAGGCATTATTATTGATGACACATTAAGGATGGTGCATGTAAACTAAAGCTAAAACTATAAATGCAGTTTAATTTTTGCTACTTTCTTATCTTTGCTGGATTATAGTGACATCCATCAGAGCACCTTTTTAAAAAGGTTTGACACCCTTTGCCACTCTTCTACGCTTCATGACTGGCGGTGGCAATGGTGTTCACCATTGTACATCGAGTTTCCATCCCTGTACGTTCGCCGGTGGACTCATTGACTTTTATTTATAATTCTATTCTTGGGAACCATCCATCTCGCCCCTGCACATACATGCAAAAATACCAAAACAGTATGATCCGCACTCTCAAAAAAATATACTGATGGTTGTTTCTAGAGTTAGAACAATGTTAGGTAAGACAGCATTCCAGTACCTCCACCCTCTCCACGGAACCATCTGCAAAAGGAATTTAACTTATCACAACTCATTGCGTTAGGAGAATTTGAGGCTATTATAAAAGGACCGTGAAATGAAGGGGCTTGGCCAATGTCATTGTTTTTCAATTGTTGAAAACGTTGGTTGTTTACTGTGTATGTTGGGAATGTCTTGTCTGAAACCTTGCCGCCATCTTGGCCAGGTCACTCATTTCTTTGTAAAGGATGAATGAAACCATTGAAATAGACACACCTGGAAAGCATGTGCAGATTAATGATGCGTCACGAGCAAAAGGTACGATGCCATGTAGTGAATCATGAAAGACGATTCCCCCTCTAAGGCTCCACTCTCATCTCACTTTAGGACAGGGGCAGAACTTTGTTTGGACGGACACGCTATTCAGCTAATCCCAGGTGATATAGGATCAAAGTATTTCCTTCTGACACAATCTTCTCAAGAAGATAACAGATATCCTCATACATTTTTTTCTAATTTCAAACACAATAATGCGCCAAATTAGGTGTCTCATAACCACACCAGTGGCGATTGCCCTCACTGCTAGGGGAAAAAAACAAAAAAAGTGGTGAAATATGTGTGTACATTTAATATGCGCAAGAATACTTTTATCTTTATTTACGAATCAGCTACTTGTCACAGGAAACTGACACAACGGCGCCAAACCGCTTTAAAAAAAACTTTTTTTACAGTGTTTGACTTTGATGGAGACGCGTAGAGTGGGTTGTCTTACTGAGCCAAACTGGACGGTCATTGGATAAATGCTGAGTTTTGTCCTGCCCATTGGACGCTCAGTATCTCTGGTGGTCCATAGGGCAGTGGGCTGGCCAGGATGCGCTGCTTCTGCATGATCATTGGATGATCTGTCTGAGGCGGAATCCCTTTTTAGATTGACACCTAAATGAGCGAATCGGCAATCTTGAAGTATAAACCTCCACGAGAATTTTTCATTCCGTTTTTAAACTCATTCTGAGACTTTACTGATCCCGCGCAACTTTTTTGCCTTTGTTAAAAACGACTAGGATATAATTTACATACAAATAAATAAGCACATTTATGATGTAGGCTGGGGGAAAGAAAGAGCTTCCCATCCTTGAAAGGCCAGCAGCCGCCAAAGAAACCACACTACATGCATAAAAGGACTTAGCCACACAAAAATAAGCTTGGCTAAAACACGAGGCCATATTAAGAGCCGAAAGGAGTCGGTTTTAAAAGAGTCGGATCCCAAAAATACAATAAAAGAGTCGATTAGTGCAGGTGGTTGCTGCCCTCAAACGGGCCTCAAAACGACCCGAGGGCACAAACGGCAACCGTTGGGGCTTCAATTACCATAAGTGAAAAGTTGCCAAAAAGCCAGCCGTGTGGCTCGTATCCTTTGAGAGCGAAACGTGGCGGCCGTGTGTGTGTTTGTGTGTGTGTTTGGGTATTCTTACCAACAAACGGCGCTAGACACCAGCAACCTAATCACGACGACTTCCCCGCCGCTCGTGCCCGCGTCGCTCCTTTTAACTTCAGCACCATCTCCACACGTCTTTGTGCTTTGTGACGATTAGATAACTTATCCGTTGGATTGCAACTTTATACGTCATATCCTACGCAGCACGTAAATTTGATGCGACCGTTTGGGTTTGTTTTTTGTTTAGTTTGTTGTCGTGCGCGAGCTTCCATGACCTGTAATTAGACCGCCCGGTGACGTTTTTTAGATGAGTGGGGAGGTTTGGTCTGCGGGGTTGGCCGCGCGGGCGGGGTGTGATCGTGACGAAACAGGAAGACCGGTCGACCGGGGGAAGTATTACAAAACGAGTGCACCGCGCGGATGACGACGAACCATAAGTAGTAGGTTTGTCGCGTTCAGGCGCGGTTTTAGGGTTGGAGGCGAAGAGGCAACCGCCTGGCACGACATTCGGTCCAGGAAGGGGACATTGTAGTGTATTTACCCGAAGGAACTGTGTAGCGTGTCCCGTTTGTCGTCGCGTGCACACCGGCCGGTCCGCGGAAGCGTGCCTCGCGCAGGCTTGGACGGAAATAGGTTGAAAATGCCTCCCGTCGAAAACGACGCCGGGAAGAGTGACCTGAAAACCCGAATACAGTCGCTCATTGACTCCAACCAGGTGATGGTTTTCAGCAAAAGTTACTGCCCGTATTGTGTGACGGTAAGATACTTTCGTCATTTGTTCACTTATCAGCACGAGGACACTTTTACCATTGTATTCTCCCACCAAGTCAACGGGCTTGGTCTAATTGCTGGCACGTCTGTTTGGCGAACCTGACCACACGGTCTTCACGTTTATAGTTTAACCCAACCCAGTTTCTTAAGTGAGTCCGCGCTCGTCATTGCTGTGGAAAGGCAATGATAATAACCCAACACTGGGGGAAATGTTGACGTCACAACATTAGCTGACAGCATAAAGCGCTTCGGTTCATATGAACGTATACTAGCTATGAGGCTGGTGACGTCATCGGCGTGTTTGTTTTGATATGCATTCGTCTTTTGTATTTGTGCTTGCAGGTCAAGGACTTGTTCAAAGAGCTCAACGTAGAATGCAACGTGGTGGAATTGGATCTCTTGGGTAAGATCGGATGGGGTTTCCAAAGCATGGCATGCAAATTGGCAACTTCCAGCACAAACTAGCCTTTCCTGATCACGCAACGGCGCAAAAGCTGCTGAGTCATTGTAGATGTCTCGGCCTCACGTCCGAGTCTCTGCTGATTGAACCTGTAAGGGCTTTTAAGAGTGAACAGTGATGGTTTACTTGATGTATCAACACTATGGCCTTACGGGAGAGTCTGTATTTAAAGCAAATACGTGTGGAAATGTAAAGAGAATCAGTGATTCTTAACTATACAAATGTAGTCATGTTTTTTTTTCCCATTTTGTCACTGATGTTACTGTATTGCCTTTTTTTTCCATTTTGTCTATGATTTTCCTGTTGTCTTTGTTTTTTCCCATTTCCTTTTCCTCATTGCTTTGTTTGGCGGATGGCTCATGCTGGCGGCAAAAAAGCAAAAGGGGGAAAAGGAGTGGGCCGGTCCTTCTGTCAGGGTGACTAGTCCATACCTGATCACACAATCCTGCTTGCAGTGGCTCTCTAGTAGATGTGTTGAAATGGAGCTCTTAGCGCAAGGGACAGGAAGTGACATCACTATCTCGCCACCATGCACATACCTTGCGCAAACGTCTTACACGATGGAGTCCATATCGACGTTGTGGGCGGGTCCTTCTATTGCCTTTGCTTTTTGTCGCCAAAAGACAAAACAGGAAAATTACTGACCGAATGGAAAAAGGATATGATTACATATTTTTGCATTAATGATTCTCCATTTTTTCACATGTATTTCCTTTTCATTTTGGGACTCCTATCTTTCTGTACAATACAGCCATGTTTTGTTTAATGTAAAAAATATTAAATGGTTTGTTTTTTGGATGAACTGGCTGATATTCTGACATTTATTATTTCCACTCTACTTTTGTAGAAAATGGAACCAACTACATGGAAATGCTCCTGGAGATGACTGGACAGAAAACTGTTCCGAATGTCTTTATTAACAAAACACACGTCGGTGGCTGTGACAAAACAATGCAGGTGAGTATATGTGAGCCTAGGTAAATGACGCGGTGAGGATTTTAACTTTGGCACCAGAAGGTACTGGTCAGAGTCACGCTGCGGACACAGACAGATGTTTCCAGACTCCATTCAAACCTCGGTTGACTTTGCTCTGTGTACCCAATGTGTCGCTGACTCCCTGTGCATATTTAATTAATGAGCGCGACTACAAAATAACCTGCCAAGGGGCCAAAGAAAATGCTATATGTAGTAAATAATTTCAATCAATCCCTGGGCATTGAGATTTCTGTTTGACTAGAGACGTCTGAAGCGCAGTAGTTAACTTAAATGAGAATTAAATCCCGTCTGACTGCAGAACAAGGAAGTGCAATGAAGACATTTTGTCATTGCACACATTTCGTGGAAGGAGGTGAAATTTTAGCAAAAGAAAAAGCTTGTGCAAATTTGGATTTTTGTGCTACTGTAACATGGTTTCTCTTTTGTTCAGACTATGTTCTGAAGTGACTGGGAGCATTTGAATATTTTAAGTCACTGCCCTTAACATGAGCGTTTAATGCTTTTTAACAGACCTCTGTTGTGATGGAAAGTTGCCCGGCTTCTTGGAGGCACGTGGCGCTGCGTATTGTTTTTTGAGGTTTTTCTGTGCAAAAATGAGCGCGCAAAAACAACAAAATATAAAAAAGCTCCGTTTCAACCCAACAGACTGTGGTCAGAGTTTGGTCATGTGATATGTCAACAAAGCTGCACAGTTGTGTTCTTTAGTTGGTATGTTTTACTTTGCATCCTTTGGTCCAATGACCACCCCCAGTACTGGTACTGAACCTCAAGTGTAAATGTAAACAGGAGGGAGTATAAATGAATGTCATCAATCTGTCAAGCAGCTGTAAAATATAATATTTTTAATTTTTGGTGAAGAATGTCTTTGATTTTGTCTTGACTATTTTGCCGTCTAATATTCGGGTCTACGTAGTCATTTGGCTCCTGTTGTTTAGGCCCATAAGGACGGTAGTCTTCAGCAGCTGCTGAATGCAGAAAGTGAAGCCTACGACTATGACCTTATTGTCATTGGAGGAGGTTCTGGAGGCCTAGCCTGTTCAAAGGTGAGTTATTGATCTGTAACGTATTGTAAAATCTTAGTGTTGCTTTGATTGCGTAGTTAGCACAAGACACTACAACTGCTAATGCATTCCTGTAATAACTAATCCTCTTTATTTTCTTTATTCCTTGACACAAGGAAGCGGCGATTTTGGGGAAAAAGGTCATGGTTTTGGACTATGTTGTTCCCACGCCTAAAGGAACCACTTGGGGTACGATATTTCTTGTAAGATTTGGACACTCGGTCATTGTTAGATCAGCCGGTACTCTTTTGAGAGGACAGTTTTTGATTCGGTCTAGGCAAGGCAGGTTCTTCCACATCAGACTGTGGACTCAACTTTGTGCGCATGGGCGCAGTCATGCTTGAAAAGGAAATAGTCTGAAAATGTCTTTGTAAGCTAAAGCATTAACTTTCAAAATAATGCTATTGATTTCATAAAGAACAGTTTTATCTGTATTGTGTATTTAAGACCCGCATAGTGTTAATGCGGATTCCTGCTGTGGTAAGCAGGTCTCGGGGGAACATGCGTGAATGTGGGCTGCATTCCCAAGAAACTGATGCATCAGACCGCCATGCTGGCCACAGCTATGCAGGACGCGCGCAAATACGGCTGGGAATTTGATGAAAAAGGTAAGCAGTTTATTTCTTGGGCGCAGGAATCGCGGAACTGGCCAATAAAAACAGAATTTACTATTAAATGCGGAATCTTGCAAAAGTTATGTAATAAATATAATTCCTGTCATTGTAATTAAAAGGAACGTCCGTGTAGGGAGTTATTTCCCCGGAGGACGCTCAATCGTGACGGAATCTCATTACAAACACTAAACCGAGGAGCGTTTTACTATGCCCGAAGACGACCTGAAAAGAGACAAGAAGCACCTTTCTTTTTGCACCCAGCTGGTCTTAAATGTAAAGAGACACACTCGCACACGGAACATCTTTCCAGCCTTCAAAATAAGAGCGCCATTTGACACATGTCGTCTGTGTTAAACATATGTAAAACAAAATTGTTTTACATATACTGTACAGTTGAAATTGTGTGGGTGACTACATCTTCCTTAATCACAAGCACGGGCATTACGTTTGTAGATTTTGAAGCAATGTGTGCAGAGGCTGACATCCCATTAGAAAAGTTACCCTGGTTACATCCAGTCTGTCATCCATCAGTTAATGGGCTAAATTGATGTATCCAACCATTTTCTATGCCACTTATCCTCATTAGGGTCGCGGGTATGCTGGAGCCTATCTGGTCTTTACGGCCGTCATAGACATTTGCTGATGTAATTTGATTCATCTCTGTTGTTTTGTTATTGTTATTGCTGAGTCCCGCTCGCACTCGTCCTTCTGTCTTCTTTTCTCTTCTCTATCCCCTCCTGCTCCAGTCCGGCCGCTCCATTGATGATTGTTTTGTTTGCTTCATCAGTCAAACACAACTGGGAGACGATGAAGACTTCAGTAAACAACTACATCGGCTCACTAAACTGGGGCTACAGGGTGGCGCTCAGGGACAAGAACGTCAACTATGTCAATGCCTACGCTGAATTTGTAGAACCTCACAAGATCAAAGTAAGACCTGCTTTATCTGACAAAATTGGCCAGAACCGGCACGGAGATTAGATTGAAGGCTTGTTTTCTTCCTTAAACAAATCTTCTGAACCGAGCTAGTGCTGTGCCAGTTTGGCCAATCTATAACAATTTCTTATTTCTTTGTCCTCTCAAATTACAGCTTGCATTAAAAACAAACCAAATAATTGTATGCATCTAAATGAAACCCGCTAAATGATTACAAACTTTAACCAAAATAATCTGTGTGAAATATGGCCATGTTTCCTGTATGTTATTGCCAGAAAGAAATGACAGGGCATGAAATGTCTGCATTAACAACTCCAAACAAATCAAGCAAACAGAAAGCATGCATGTCTGGAAATGTATTTGCCAAACACTAGTTTCTTTAATGGCAGCAGAACATTTGAATCACACTTCAGCCGTGTGATTATGAGCAATCAAAAGCGGCGTTCAAAGACGCCACATTAGTTCAATTCACATGTTTTATAGAAAATGGATGGCTTAATTTATTTTCCGGAATTTCCCAGCACACTTAAATGCAACAAATTGTACTTCTGCAGTAAGAGTGATGTGAATATCCATTGTTCTTCTTTGAATTTCACAATAAAGACGTTGTGACATTCGGACTGTCCATGAATACATGCTGCAGTCAGTAAGTCCTAGAGATGTTTTTGGAATTGCACTGCTGTTGATGTATTAAGGTTAGAATAAAGTTCTAGCCTCAATGATGCATTTTTATGCAGGCGGTAAACAAGCGAGGAAAAGAGACATTTTACACAGCAGCCAAGTTTGTCTTGGCAACAGGCGAAAGACCACGCTACTTGGGCATTCCTGGAGACAAGGACTACTGCATCACAAGGTAAGAGCACATTATATTTGCCCCCTTACAGATCTTCAGTATAAAAAGTATTTTTGCCACAGTGTGCTAACCCAAAACTGTCATATTGGATGTTAATGCAATACACAGGCGCTTTCAGTGGGAAGTTGAGTACTTAAAAACACATATTTACTTTTCTACCGGTTAGTTACTGGGCTTGTTGCTATTTTGCCAGTCACGCAACAGGCTCCTGCTGCTTATTTAGCCCAATAAGTCTCATTACGAAAGGTGGTTGTGTATGGCATAACATTTGACTCCAAACTGCAACCATATCATCAATCACTTTGTGTTCTCCAAGTTTAGGTTGCCCAGATACCAAAATATAACAATATCAGATTTTTGTATGTCATCTTTACTTCTAACGCACCTGGCAGAAATGTAGTGCTTAAATTTTTAATGTTGAATGCACAAGATACTGAAGATTGATTCTGTGTTTCACATGCTCATTGTGCAGATGAGAGGGACGGAACAATAACATTTACGACATAACTATTTGGCACACTACCTCAGACGTGCTGTTTGTCCGTCCATTGCCTTTTTTTGTAGCGTTTGTTTTAAGTGGTGTTTATGCTGTCCCGTGTACACACAAAATTCACCCCATGCCAGTGATAGGAATTTAAGAGCGTCACTTTTACAATTCAAATATTCATAGACAAATAGCAATGAACAATTGGCGAGAAATTGGACCGCAAACTGAACCTGTATGGCCAATTTGACAGCTTCCTTTTTTGATGTCACACTTTTTTAATTTATTTTTTATTCATAACAATCACTGCCAACACTGACGCTCAACCCTCTGTTGGTTTTCCACCAGCGATGATCTCTTCTCCTTACCTTACTGCCCTGGGAAGACCCTGGTAATTGGCGCGTCTTACGTCGCCCTGGAGTGTGGTGGCTTCCTCGCCGGCCTGGGTCTTGATGTCACAATCATGGTGCGCTCCATTCTGCTGAGGGGCTTTGACCAGGAGATGGCCGACCGTGCTGGGGAACACATGGAGGAGCACGGCGTCAAATTCATCCGTAAATTTGTCCCCGTAAAGGTAAGTTATGGCTTGTTTGCACGGGTAATGCCATCCTGCCACATGTTCTCCTTTTTATGTCAATTTTAAATACAGCACCAGGCTTATTACCATCATCCACTGACAAAAATTCATACATTCTGCTTTGGACCTGCTGTGCCTGTCAGATAGAGGAGCTGGAAGCAGGCAGTCCCGGCAGGCTGAAGGTGACCGCTAAGTCCACTGAGACCGATGAGGTCATCGAGGGAGAGTACAACACTGTAAGTACGAGGCAGTCGCTTAACTCTAAGGCCGTACAAAGTGGAAGGATTACGTTTGGATATGCTTGATGATAATGAAAAGGTTGAATTCGTTGTTGCCGTTGGATTCAAGGAAGATCCAAAACGATTCTGAACTTTTTAGCCAACAATTCAAGTAGTCCGAACACTTCAGGTTGAATTAAATAAAGTCTGATTCATTGTAATTTGATACCTCATTCACTTCTCTGCCCCAAGTACTAAAGATATTTTGCACCACTATCAGATTGGAATGAAATTTCATGTCCAGATAGATATTCAAGTGAATGGATATCTTACACACTGTAATGTCTGCACAGCCACAACCACAAGGAGGTGTTTGATCGACAAGCTTTTATTATAAGGAATGACACATGAGCACACACGCCAGCACCACCCGAAACAGTCAGACGACCAGAAACCAAAGGTGAACATCAGCATAACTTTAGGGTCGCTTCAATACCTCTTTATCTTGTACTGAAGGTCCCGTCCATGAGTTTAAAAGGCTTCAAGTTGGACTTACCTTTGGATGTGGTCCAACATTCGGTACGAATCCCATACTAAACTGAAGAGGAAGAATTTATCTAGCTAACAAACGTATATACCAATTAAAAAATACACCCCATACCCTATGGAAAAAAATTGCATTTTTATGGTTGTCTACAAGGACTCCTAACAAAGCGCACATGCTCAGCTTTACATGACATCATATAATTAAAATTGCAAACAAAAAAAACATATAAATCCTGACATGCTTAAATCCAATGGAAATCCAGTGGAAAAGCATGCAAGGGACTCGACTGGAAGTGTGGATTCCCATCAACCTAATGCGGCATTCTTGGGTCCCTAGGTGTTAATAGCAGTGGGTCGAGACGCATGCACGGACAAGATTGGCCTGGACAAGATAGGAGTCAAAGTTAACCCAAAGTAAGTTCTACGTAAGTTTCTACGTTGAGGGCGTAACAGCTTTGACAACCTGTACCTTTCAAGTTGCCTGTTGGAGAGTCACGGTGATTCAGCAGTTATTGCTGTCACATGACTGTGCCGGGTGCTATGCGAGTGGGGGGAGGTGGCTGCACGTTACTGCACATTACCTTGGCGCGTCTTTTTGGCAGAGCATGTCTTTTGTATTGTCTCTGTGATTTGGGTTCAAGTGGCTTATCAGAGCATCAATGTTGAAACTTCAAGAGTCTAGAATTTGGTTTCCTAATTTAAAGTGGATTTTTAAGTCGTCCTTTATCATCGAGAACTTTTTGCTCTGCTTTTTTACATTTGTCAATGTCAGACTGCCTTAGGCAAGCAGGTCAGCTGGGCTTAAGGTAGCATGTGGCAAGCATTAAAAGAAAGTCATATGCGGTAGTCTTGTGACTATAAAGTAATTTTTCGAGGCAAAGTTTAACCCAAATACTGCTGCTCTGCTGTTGAATATATCCAGTGGTGTAAAAAGTGTTTGCCATATTTAAATGTTTCAGACATCAAACAAATGAACATAAAAGTAATTTAAATGTAACTATTACTAGGAGAGAAGAAAATCCAAACCTCCATGAGTTTGTGTGAAAGTTATTGCCCCACCCTGTTAAAACATAACTAATAAAAATTAACTAATATTAAAACTGGAAAAGATTATAAAGCCATTTGTAAAGCTTTGAGATTCTAGCAAACCACAATGAGGGAATCTCAAGGTCCCCTGACCGGCAAGGGAACCAATAAATAGGTAATTGCTAATAAAATTAATAATTGATAAGGGGCTCGGAGACATGATTTTTTTTTTCATGGGGCCCAGAAAATCACCTTTATTCAGGCTCACTTGTGAAACTTGCAGAGGATGAGACGTTGATGGAGTACAATGGTGGCGACCTCCGGTCACATGTATGCTGCGGTAGTACGGATGCCACAGGTGATCAGCGTTTAAAGGCATTTATTGGCACATGCTTCTTCACAGGAATCGGCCGATACTGATCGATGGCCGTTCACTATCCACACTCTTGCATCACGTTTGACTTTTTTTTTGCCTAGTGGTGGATGTCATCTTTGGTACAGTCAGCTCTGGCCACCCTGCTGGAGAGCTGCATTATTAAATTCTAAGTGGATAAAAGCTTAACCCCTTAGGCGCCACAGTTTTTTTTTCAGTTTTGACTTTACTATTTTAAAAGGTTGTAGCTTGAAAATGGTTAGTGATAAAGGCGTACTGTATGTTTGATGTGTATATGATGTCACCAGGCTCTTGGTACATGATACTTTATGCCTGTGAATGTTATCATTCATCCAGGTCATAGCTATTGAGTGTATTTATAACCTCTCTTTGCCACACCAGGAATGGCAAAATTCCCGTCAGTGATGAAGAGCAAACAAACATCTCCCACATCTACGCCATCGGAGACATCTTGGAGGCCAAGTGGGAACTGACCCCTGTTGCTATCCAAGCTGGGAAGTTACTGGCACGGCGCCTTTATGGGGGTTCAACACTCAAGGTACACGTAGTATTACAATGGATTTTTTTAAATAACTTGCTATTATGCCGTCTTAGAATACAACATTGTAAGTATGAGTTAAACCGTCCCTAGTGTGACTACATCAACGTTCCCACTACCGTCTTCACTCCACTGGAGTACGGTTCCTGCGGTCTGTCTGAGGAGAGAGCCATAGAGTTGTACGGACAGGACAACCTCGAGGTAACGAAGCTTTTAATTTTTTTTTTTTTTCAAATGTTTTTTTTGGAAAAAACATTCCAGTGTGCTCGGTCCGTACATGCAGGTATACCACAGTCTGTTTTGGCCTCTGGAATTCACTGTGCCTGGCAGGGACAACAACCGATGCTACGCCAAGATCATCTGCAACAAACTGGACAATGTGAGACTTTATTATTTTCCTACACATTTTATATTTATTTGTCATGCGAACGTAATTATTAATATTATTTTATTTTTTTAAGTCTGTAGACTTCCTAAGTGGTCAGTCATAAAAGACAACAGTCACTATTTAGGGGCCTCTTTTATACGCTGCTGTGAGAGGGAGCGAACACCGTGATCCAGGGAAAAGTAATTTTCTAAGCCTAAAAACCAAAAAATATTGTTATCACTACTAAAATATCTTATATGATGTATAGACTATAGAAATATGGAAATCACCTTGTATGCATGCCGATGTTGGCGGCACAAAGCTAGAAATGGTTAAGTACATACATATCATTAGGAACTTTTTTTGGAAGGTCATTTGTTATTGTAGGAATATTTTGTCGGAGGGCAACACTTTCATGGAGCCGATATATTGATCCGACATCAACACGAATCATACATACTTTTATTTTGTATTGTGAAATGTTGGAAAAGTCTTGATCAAGTGATATTATTCAGAAATAGTCCACGACAGTAGGCATGAGGGGTAAAACTGACCTATTTACTTCTCTGTGAGGTGAGGTATAGTTTTATCCACGGTGTAGTGTCAGCGAGGCATAATATAGCGACGTTCAAGGTGCTCGATGAAGCGCTTGAACCCCAACATTACTCACCACCGGCAAGGGCTTTTGCTGTGTTTTTGCACATGCGCGATGAGGTTGGTCGTATTAAACTTCCCCATTTCTGTGCCAACACGGGAAACCGGTGCATGGCAAGTTTTGCAGGGTCTTTTTGCTGCCACATGACTGACATCACTCCTGCTCCTGGTAATCTTTATTAGTACGCTAGCAAACACTGTCATTGTGATCACATGGTCTATGTCCGCTCGCTGCTGGATAGACGAGCTGCGGCAGGGTCTGGAAACGACCTCATCCCACTACTTTCAAGACAAAGATACAGTTAAGTTCAGGAGGGCCCATCTTGGGAAAAGGCCTGATCCCTGCGACTATAAGCCGCCCTGAATGGCTGGCCCCAGTTACTGCACTGCTGTCACTACTGTCAAATTGATTGTGTCTGTGATGTACAGTCAGCGGAGTAATCTAATCGGCGTGCCAATATCGGAGGCTTGAGATGCAGGTCGATGTAAATCTTTTTTTGTTGTTGTTTGGGTTGTTGGCGGGTTCGGCCAGATGTTCTATGTCAATGTTGGATCGGGACACGTGCTCATTAGGCTCCAAACCACAGTTCCGGACCTTTAGGGGAAATGCAACTTGGTCTTAATACTGTAGTCTCCAACTGTGGGATCACAGCTTCTGGCAACGTGCTTACCAACTGTCCCTAGAGAGCAGGCCAGCCAGTATTTCACAGTGAATGCAACATTTCCAATGTGCTTAATGTAAGTTTGAAGTAATCGTAGTTACATTTCTGGAGTAGGTCTGTGATGACGTTGGCAAGGTTTGGGGAGAGGTGGCGCTTTTAATCACTGTTTTGGTGGCCAAATGACCGGTAATGTGGCTTGACGACAGGCTGTTCAACGTTTGACTTTTCCTTCTCAACTGTTAGTCCAGCTTGAACTCGGTAAGATCTGCACCACAGTATAACTGATGTAGATCACTTCTGACTTTGCAGAGAGGAGTAGCAGCTGCATTTTGGAATCTAAGAGATGCAACCTGGATAAAGTCTTTCTAGGGGAACTAGACTAGTCACGCGAACCAGCTGGTGCCTGCTAGCTGCAGATTCCACCAGTTGTACGAATGAAGACAAAGGAGATAGCCAGCAAAAGTCAGGGAAGTGCATTGTAGAATCCTTGGAAAACAAAAAAGGGTTTAGTTGTGGAAGGCATACAAAATGTGACTTGGGGAAACAATTGTGTAGTAGTCTTGACAGTTTGTTTATATTTGAGATGTATGTTTTCTCACAACAGGACAGAGTCATTGGCTTCCACTACCTGGGTCCCAATGCAGGAGAGGTCACGCAAGGCTTTGGGGCGGCCATGAAATGTGGTGCCACAAAGGAGCAGCTAGACGGCACCATCGGCATCCACCCGACCTGTGCTGAGGTAAAGCCTGCGTTCAGTGATCACATGTCTTAAGTAGGCCTGTCATGATGATTGATTGAATCAATTTTTCAAAAACCAAAGTCAACGCGGGCCTCGATAAAGACACGCGCATGCATGCAAGTTTGTATTCCTCGTCTCTCTAAACCACGCATGCTAGATGACAAGAGGGTTCACTCTTAGCCAGCATATGCTAACATGAATGAAGGCACAGAAGCGATATGCTTTCTAAGGCGACTGCCACAGCTCCGGTGTGGGAATATTTTGGGTTTTAATCCAAGGAACAAGGTGAGCGCATGAGCAGTCATGAAAATTTTTTTCAGTTTGGCATCAAATTGACACTTAAATCATAGCGATTGCAAGTTCAACCCGTTCAAACAAAAGGATCTCAACATCCGGCTGAAATAAAAGATACTTAGGACAAATACTTGGATCCGCATCGGATCTACTTATCAGTGCTCATGTGAAACTTTTTGAACCAGAATTACTTACTAATTAACCATGTTGAATATTTCAATTTAATAAATTGTTTCTTGGCTTCAAGTCAAATATACAGAATAGGACCGTGTCCCTTTCTCAAATCTTTTACATTTTTTGACTGGCACTCGGTGGAAAATTTTGGATGTTAGGATGATCGGAGACTTTAAATTGCCCGTAGGTATGAGTGTGATGCTTGTTTATGTGTACATGCCCTACGATTGGCCGGCAACCATCACAGGATGAATCCCTGGGATAGGCTCCCGCCTACCCTCGCGAACCTAGTGAGGACAAGCGGTATAGAAAATGTATGACTAGTCAAAATCAGGCTAGTACTTTGCA
Organism: Oostethus manadensis; assembly: GCA_024372805.1. NCBI lineage: Eukaryota > Metazoa > Chordata > Actinopteri > Syngnathiformes > Syngnathidae > Oostethus > Oostethus manadensis. The sequence goes on from QODF01000067.1 coordinate 1,695,962, forward strand.
CAGCAAGCGTACTTACCAGTCGTCCAACAAAGTGTGTTATTTCTCTTTTTTTACTTCTTTATTTCCCACCTTAGGTCTTCACCACAATGGAAGTGACTAAAAGATCAGGCGGCGACATCACCCAGGCTGGTTGCTGAGGTTAAACCCTGCTTGTTTAGCAGGGTGCTCTCATCGTAACCACTCCTAAGCCAAGACGAGAGCGGAGGAACCACCTCACTCGGACTGGTGCTAATTTGATACGAGGGCACTCTGCTTAACAGCGGGGTTACTTTGCTGATCATTTAGTAGGCTCCATTAGTGTTCTTCTCTGGGGAGCTCGGGAACACACACATCACAATGTGTTTGTGCGTGCCTGAGCTATTGGTGACGTTCTTGCCCGTAACCCAACACGCCGGGGTGGCCAAGGATTGATGTCCCCCTGCAGAAGTTCCTGATGGTCCGCTTACACGTTCGTCCAAACCTGTTTTTCCCCCCTCTCTCTGTTCCACCCCTAGTGCAAGTCTGTCAATCAATTGGTAATGTTTGGAATTGATACACCTCGTGGGTACACGTGCCTGAAAAGTTGTACATAAACATGTACGAATTTCTTCTGTAGTTTATACTTGGCTCTTTAATGCTCCTGTGTCTGTACAGCCAAATGACTCTCTGCAACGATACAATGAACTGAAGGCTGTTTATACCGCATTCGACTCCCATTGTGTCCAACGATTACCGAGCGTGCATGTAGAAGATGTGTCTGAATCGCGTGTTCCTCGGTGTCGAAACGCTCAAGCTTGCCTTTCAAGATAAAATAAAGAATCTTTTCCGTAGTGGTTTTGTGCTGTTCATAACTGAGCTCCGTGAGGTTGCTGTGTCACGCTTTTGGAGGGAAGGTCTGGCCCAATGTATTCTTCACCAGATCGGATCAAAAATAATCCCGTTGAAGTGGCCGGGCTATTCATGTCCGCCGCATCAGAGAGCCCCGAATAGAAATAATAGCACGTTTCCGTGTTGATCAGTAGCATCGGGACTGGTGTGAAGCTTTTGTTCAACGGTCACATCTGGCAACAGCGCGTCACCTGCTTGGGTTGCCATGACCACCAAGGCTTTGATTTAGTACTTAATAAACCTCATGCTTATTTTATAGACACTCATTTCCCTATGTTTCCAATGGCCCTGCAGAACAGTCCTGCTTTTAACCCATAAGAACCTAGACCTTTTTCCCTGCTTTAAGGACAATGATAATTGGAACTCCTTTCTGATGCGGTTCAAAGATGTGTAATGTTACATCTGAAAATTGGTTTTGTGAGTGCTTAGTACCACAGATTTAATTGGTTCCAGAAACAACCATACCGGGTGAATTTCTACAAAATTTAAATGGATTTATACCATTATTGGAGCCCTGCAGACATGAAATAACACCCCTATAGCCAGCTTTTCACTTGTAGATTTGTATTACTTTATTCATCTCCAAGTGAAATTCACATTTCCAGCACGGCTACAAAAATGTCATGATGAACTCAAACCCTTACAAATAAAACACAAGGCAAGACAGGAGCGGTAAGGACCGATCACTTCCAATTCAAGTGCAAAATAAAACAAGGCAGTGAGGCCAGCCTGGTCTGTTTTATCACTCCCTTCTGTTGTGTTGAAAACCCGCTTTGCGGGTGGAAGGAATCGTATTGCCAAATATTAGGAATGTTCATTTCAAAACAATCATTTACTTGATGCACCCCAGCACTCCCCAGCGCCTCAAAGGCCTCGTTTCAATATTAGTTTTATTATTTTATTTTTTATAAAACAGCCATTAGAACTTACCTTTGGAATGAAAGTAACTGCATTAAAATTGTTTCAGTCTTATCGGTCAGATCCATTACCAATAAAGAATCCAGACACGTGAAGGTTGGTCATGGTGTCCCACAGGGTTCTGTGCTAGAATCACTATTGTTTAGCCTTTATTCGTCCCTCTTAGTTAATATCATTAGAAAACGCTCCATCAACTTCCACTGCTATGCAGATGACACACAAATGTACTGAAATCTAGTGGCCAGTGTAGGGTACTACTTATTTACATTTTGATTCATTTAGCCGTTTATGTGCTTGAAAATGGTTAAGCAAAAAATGTGTACATATTTTTTTTTAAATACACATTTTTTATAAACAGGACATATTCAACCACAGCACGAGTTTGTTTTTGAAATTTTCAACAATTTGCTAGCTTGTTTTTCTATCTTATTGAATACCTTTTAAATGGCAAAGTATACATATACTGCTTTTGGGAATGAACTAGCTTACCTTACAGTCACTTCGGCGAAGCAATTTTCTGGTATGTGCAAATGATGAACGAGTCGTTTAATACTCGCGCGTTTTTCCCAATTTATCGGCACTCGGGGGTACTGGTCTCTGTTAACCCGTTCACTGACTCACCCCTGATAGCGTTTGCTCTGTGACGGGCGATCGGACCCGATTCACTACCTGTTCCTGCACGAGCGGCCTGTAACGGGTAACCGAGAGAATCAAGTACCCGATTCGCCTCAGTAAATGGCTCACATAAACCCGATGTAACAAGGTTATGTTTGTGTCGACACGACATGCGGATCGATTCGGCCGCCGACTGACACCAGTTTGAGTCGAATGACGTCCTCGTTCGGGCACTTTGCACCCCGCGCCTTTTCCTCTAAACGTCCTTATCAGACAGCAGTTGGAAAGGAATCCCCGTTTCACTATGACTTGCTAGTTTCAACACACTCCTTATCATTGACCCAATGAGTCACGCTTGCGCAACCCAACCTGACATTTTCGCCATGACGATAAAAAGACTCAGCCTGGGGGAAATGTGTTTATTGCCGGAAATGAAACTTCACTGTACTCACCCCTTTTCTGTAGGCGTGACGGGAACGCCATACTAGCTAAGCGCACTCCGGCCGCCATAGCTTTTTTGGTTATGGATGACGTCACGTGGGCCGCCTCTCGTGTTAGTGTGTTCCGGACTTGGCCACTAGAGGGCGCCACTGGATCCTCATGCAGCGTTCAGGACTCCCGACTGACGCAACCTTTGGCTTTAGACGCGATCAAACATCATTTGTGATGGTTCTACAGCCATACAGCAAGTGCACATATATGTCAATATTGTTAAAATTGTATGTTTTTCCACACAGAGGTTCCAGACCTAAAGCTTCACGTTGCTATGGCTAGCATATTTACATTAAGCGTTTTCTTTCCCTTTTCCCCATAAACGTAAATGAATTTCGGCGTTGGACGAGTCCTCCCAACGGCTAACAGCAAATACAATACACAACATCGTACAAATCCGAAAAAAGAGCTACAAATCGACTTTTCACTTTATATTTTAGCTTCTAAACGGTCAGGCGGCGGAACCGGAAATGACGTCACATATCCGACCTCGTTCACAAAAATAAGAGCGGAGGGTGGTTCGAATATCAGACGCTGTCATCGCGCGAAACAAAATAAATGATCCAAAAACCTATCCCCGTTGCATACGAAAATGGTTATGAATTTACTGTAAGCGGTTTTATCACATTTAAGGGCTTCGTGGAGTCCCAAAGAACGCTTTATTTTTGAAAGCCTCGACTCCGCCCTTCTCTGCTGTCAGGAAACCCAGCAGTGGCGGTGGGCGGGCGATACTGCACATTTTTGTAGTGATTCGATAGCAAGTCGAGTCTGATACTAGGAAGGTGAAAAAATATCCCAATGGTAAGTCATAATTATGAGATAAGAAGTCCTAAAAGATACAAAGTCATAATTATGAGATAAAATTTAATAAATGACACAAATCCTAACTATGAAATAGGAAAGTCATAATAATAACATACAAAGTGAAAATTATGAACTAAAATGTCAAAATTATGAGAAAAAGTCTTAAAAGATAAAAAGTTAACATTATGAGAGAAAATTCATAATAATGACAAAAAAGTCCAAATTAAAACATAAAATGTTAAAATGATGAGATAAAGTTAAAGAGAAGAAAGGGATATTTTGACATACAAAGTTGAAATTATGACAGAAAAATGTCAGATTTCGAGGTTAAAAAAAGTCGCAATTATTAGATAAAAAAAATGATTAGACTTTAAAAAGTCATAATTATGACATAAAAAGTCATGAAATATAAAGTCATAATTATGATCTGAAAAGTTAAAATTATGGGGAAAAAAAGTCAAAATTATGATATAAGAAAGTCATAATTGTAAAAATAAATAATGTCAAAATTATGAGATAAAAATCGATAGTCAAAATGAGATCAGTCAAAATTAAGAGATAAGAAATGAGATATGAAATAAAAAGTCAAAATTGTGAGATAAGAAAGTCATTTTGAGATTAAAAATTGAAATTATAAAATGAAAAGTCAAAATTACGAGATAATAAAGTCATGCTATGGAAATTATGGGATAAAATCATAAAATATAGTCATAATTGTGAGATAGGAAAGTTCTAATTATGAGATAAGTCCAACTTATACGATAAAAAGTCATAAAATATAGTCATAATTATGAGGTAAGACAGACATAAGTGAAATATGAATATGTAAGTCATTTCTTTATATAAATTGACAGATACAGTCGTTGGTTATGGCTGTTAATTGGTTCCAGACCACAAAGTAGGAATGGATATTAATAAACTCAATATTTTTGTAGTGTAGCATAGAAGACAGGTTTCTGACTTTCTAAATACAGTTCTAACCATTCTTAGAGCCCTGTTGACATGAAATAACACCCCTATACTCACCTCTACACATCCAACGTACGGTTTGTTGGCGTCAGGTTTGAGCAAAATGTCCACAATCTGCAAAAATGTAAAAAAAAAAGGGACGTCCGGTTCTGACCCTGGCTTTTGCGTGTTTTTCAGTTAAATCAAAAAACAAAAGGCGATACGGTGCGAGTCTTGTCATGTTGCTAATCCGCTGTGTGAGTCCAACTGTGGTCTTAATGTTGTTTTTTTCATCCTAAAACATCCTCGCTAGCATCATATTAGCTTGCAAATAAGAGGAAAAGGGGAATCGGAAGTCCAAGGTAAGTTTTTTGGTGTAAACAATGTACAAAATGACAATATCGACAGTGTAACAATATTGTCAACACAAACTTTACACAAATATACCCTAATGACTACAAGCGGTATAGAAAATGAATGAATGATACTGACACTACCCTTGGTATCGATATTATCGACATATGGATTGACCTCCCCCCTTCCTCCCTCCCCGACCAAGCAACGGCGGTTCTGGGGTAGTGATGAAAATTCCGTCTCTTTTTGGAGATACGTTTTTTTTTGCCCCTTTAACTAAAAAAGAAACCGGCTCTTTCGGCTCCCAAGTGATGTTTTTTTGTTGTCGTTATTGCCAATGTGTGTTATGTAAAAAATAATTACTAATGTACAAAAACACATGATATCAAATGTTTAACATTTAAATGTATTTATTTAAACCCTCAATTAACAGCTTCAAAAAATATATTCATATCCAAGATTCATCTCGCTAGAGAAGAAATTCGAGGGTTTCAAAGAGCCGACTCGTTCGCGACCGACACATCCCTCCTCTGGGAGGGGGAAGAAAAGGAAGGGTTAACCGGGCAAGGAGCGTTTGGAAAGAATCCACCAGCACGCTTCTAAAGCCCCCTTTACCGAACTGCCCGGCCCGCTTGAACACGCGTGTGGACCGTCCACCCTCCGCTCGGTCGAGCCCCGGCAGTGGAGCCGCGCTCGCCGCCGACGTCGCGTCCTCCTCGCCGGGCACGCGAGGATGTGCCGGACGCCGAAGAGCAGCGGAGGTCAGCGATACGGATCGATGCCGCTGCCCGGGATCAAGTAGAACAAAAACGGCGTAGTCGTCTCGTCCGCTCGGCCTCTCCCGGCCCGAAGCCTCAGGATGAGGAAACCCAAAGTCATTCGGATGGTTTTTGCTTTGAGCCTTGGATGCTTCGTGATGGTGATATTGTACTTCAACAGCAACGTGAAGCCAGGTGAGCACCAGCAGCATGGCGGTATCGACATTGTCGACATTCCTCCATTCACTTTCCCTTTCTTATACACTGTATATGTTTTTTAGTCACCCACTGCGGTGTAGGTCAAGACCTGCTTATATATTATTAAAATTAATATTATTCATAATGTTTCATTTTATGTTTAGAATATTCCGATACCAAAGATGCTTGGGGTTCTGCTTCTTCCTGCTCCTTTTCCGACCCGCTGTGTGCAAGTGTGATGTTGCTGGAGGTTCTGTATCACACGATGAATAGATACGCAGATCAAAAGTCATAAAATATCAACTCATAATTATGAGATGAGAAAAGCATAGTTGTGAGCAGAGAAGTCGCAAATTATGACATCAAACAATCATCAGACATTCAATAAATCATAATCAACGGGATACATTGGTGCTATAAGAAACATAATTATTATTTAAAAGTCATGTTTATGAGATTAAAAAATCCTAGTTAGGAGATAAAAATTCAAAATTATGAAATAAGAGAGCCACAATTATGAAATAAATGTCTAAATTATGAGATTAGAAAGTGAAAATTATGAGATAAGAAGGGTCCTATTATGAGCAAAAAAGTCAAAACCGTCACAGACAAAATTATCATTAGATATGAAAAAAAAG
>QODF01000067.1:1704703-1731963 GCA_024372805.1 Oostethus manadensis
AGTCTCTCCAAAACGTCGTGGGTCTGCCCTGAAGGTTACGGCAGACATAAACATTTACGTTTTCCGTTTTTGTCAGGGGAGGAAGACACAAAGACAAGATCCTGACAACGCCAATGTCTTGCCGGAGTCGCGGACGGAGCCAATAAAAACAGAAGTTAACGCGGAATCTTACGAAAACCGACATTATTTGAATGAAACGCTGTCATCGCGAGGAGAAGGAACGTTCGCGTGGTGAATTAAATCCCCGGCGGACGGCTCGATCGCGGCGGAATCCCATTACAAACACTAAGAGTGTATTTTCCCCGCATTGTTTTACCGCTTTATAGAAAACGCGTGCTAAAATGCCCAGCTTCCGAGCGAAACACGTTTGTTTTTGTCCCAGCTCGAGCCATCCCATGTGTGCAAGAAGCTAACATTCCATTCTAAAAGTTAGCCAGGCTGCATCCATTTCTCAGTGGGGTATTGCAGCAGTAATGCAAGGGTTTGGGGTTTTTTTGCACATTTTGCTGGTAAAAATAAGCAGAAAACTAAAAAAAAACAAAGAATTCTATACAAATTAAAACCGAAAAAAAAAACAGACTCTGGAAAAAACAAAACGGATATGATAGGGCCGGACTTCATTTCCTCCCCAGGAAGGCATCCAAGAGGGTTGTGTGCGGAAGTGGGATTGTTGTGGAAATGAACTCCTCTTGCATGGAACTTTGAGCATGACACCCAAAAAAAGTGGGAAAAAACCCCCAAAATTGCTATCATAAATAAGCAATAATAATAATAAATAAACAACAAAGAAATACGAGTGAAACGAAGGTGATTTTGCCAGAATAGGAGCGGATCCAAAAGAAAGTGGCAATTGTGACATTCCCTCATACTGGGTTGTGGTTACTGGGAAACAGCACACACCAAATGGCCACGAGTGTGCGTTTTTGCCTGTTAGTAAGTATTTGCACATTGCAAAACACAAAAGCAGCGCGCAGCGATCGATGCTTATCTCGCCTTGGAATGAAACCCAATCCTCCTCTCCTTTTCAATGATCTTTGAGCCCGTCCTGCCAACTGGGTGTCTTTTCCGCTGCTCGCTGGGGGAACGAAACCACGGAGTGACAGAGGAGAGTCGCCGAACGTTAGCCATTTTTACCAAAGACAAAGTCGCTGGGGATCAGCTGAGAATAATGGAGGGAAAAACCTCTCCGGGTGCAGGTTTGTACCTTATACTATCGCTGATTCACTCGGTTCACTGTCAATCAAAAGTGAATTCCGCCTCAGACAGATCATCCAATCATCATGCAGAACCAGAGAATCCAGCCCAGAGACCCCGGAGACGCTGAGCGTCCGATGGGCGGGACAAAGCCCAGCATTTATCCAATGACCGTCCAGTTTCGCGCAGTGGAACAACCCACTCTACAAATGGGCGTAATAGCCTGACAAAGTCGGTAGACGCTCAGCTGCGGGGATGAATGAGAAGAAGGTGGTGTCAGTTACCTGTGATAAGTGATAATGAACAAAAGATGAAGGAATTCTATTCCGGAGAAATCCAGACGGTCATCCTAAATACTTATGGAAACACGTCTTTTAGGAATGTGAACAAGCTTACTTTGTCTCCTGGAGAGGTCCAGTAAAAAACTGCAACCCAACGAGCAGGGAATGCAATGCGTGGCAGTGAACGGGATGGTCCGGTTTAGATGTAACTTGCTCCGCCTCCTTCAGACCCACGGAGAAATAAGTAAAATCTGTTAAAACTGGTAAATATTTCCCTACACATCACAAGAAATATGCCTTTCAATGATACCACCCAACGACTCTCTTTGGCGGGGTCCAGGACCATCATTACATCTGAATGTGAAGCTAATGACATGATACCACCCAACGACTCTCTTTGGCGGGGTCCAGGACCATCATTACATCTGAATGTGAAGCTAATGACATGACACCACCCAAACGACCATCGTTGGCAGGGTCCAGGACCATCATTACATCTGAATGTGAAGCTAATGACGTGACACCACCCAAACGACCATCGTTGGCAGGGTCCAGGACCATCATTACATCTGAATGTGAAGCTAATGACGTGACACCACCCAAACGACCATCGTTGGCAGGGTCCAGGACCATCATTACATCTGAATGTGAAGCTAATGACGTGACACCACCCAAACGACCATCGTTGGCAGGGTCCAGGACCATCATTACATCTGAATGTGAAGCTAATGACGTGACACCACCCAAACGACCATCGTTGGCAGGGTCCATGACCATCATTACATCTGAATGTGAAGCTAATGACGTGACACCACCCAAACGACCATCGTTGGCAGGGTCCATGACCATCATTACATCTGAATGTGATGCTAATGACGTGATACCACCCAAACAACCATTGTTGGCAGGGTCATGACCATTATTACATCTGAATGGTATGCTAATGAAGGTAATACCACCCAACAACCATCGTTGCGAGGCAGAGGCCCCACATACTGTATCCTAACGATCGTCATTTGACACCACTGAAAAGCCAACCATTCCGGTCTGGACCTGCCTCCTACTTTAGAGGTTAATTAGACTGGATTGTGTACCAGGCTTTCACACTAGAGCTGTCCTATCTAGTCTGATTGGTGTGTGCTACCTAGTCCTAGAGCATGAACTGATGAAGCCTGCTCGGATGAGAAGCAGAGCATCTTCTATGACAACCTGAACAGTCCAGTTGCGATCGATTGAAGGCCCTCAGTCTTTGTAACATTTGTTGTTTAGATTTGTTCACGTGTCTTCCACGGTCCAAAGTTGATATTGTTTGTAATTCCTGATTTGATGAAATGCATCAAGCACGACTTAGTTTATTATGGGTTTACGTTCTATGTTGCATGTTGGTTTTAAAGTATATGAAAGCTTGCCGGCTTTTCTAGAACGACACTATGTCCTATTGTTATTTGAGATTTTATTTGTATTACCAGTAAAAAAGGTTATCGGTGCCGAATATTAAAGTACTGTTAGGCTTCATAGCCACTGTGTCATTAAATGTGCTAAAACCAATCAGACTGATCTGCAGATCAATATATGCTGAGCTATCTGAACAAAACTTAGCTTATGTCAAGTGGTTCCTGAACAGTTTTTGCAACTCCCTTCTTTTGGAGATAAAATGATTTTCAGCGCCACCCACCCCCCATACCCCCGCCCGAAAATATTTGGTCATAATGAAAATGTTCGTGCACCCCCGTAAAAATGACAGGCCCCCCAGTTTGAAAACCACTGCCTTATGTCATTACCATAAATTCATTGTAATTTTACAATATGCTGAGGGACAAGAAAAAACAAGCTCTGGGCCAAAAAAGGCCCCTAGGCCGCACTTTGGACACACCTGCTCTGTGGCATTGTCAGGATCTCGTCTTTGTATCTTCTTCCCCTGACAAAAACCTAAACGGTTATGTCTGCCATAACCGTGACAGACAGATGGTTGAAGGCTGACCCGTTCTGGGCGGGAAATCGCAGCTCCCAGGAAAGCCGTTTGGACTCGGGGTCAGCTGCACACTTGCGGGTCTCCCTCATACGCCCCCGTGACGGGAGGCGACTTGGAAGTTGTAAAAATGTACTGCTCGGCACTTCAGCCCGATTGGAACACCTGCAGTGCATTGAGCACGGTTTGTTTTTGGAATTGACAGGGAAAGGGAAAACGGATGTTTGTCAGTTTAGTGTTCGAATAATACTATATATTTACAATTTTTTTCTCTAAATGCTCCACTGGTTTGTACAAAAAGTGAAAAAAGAGCAAGCAAAATATGATGCTGCAAATGTAAATTGGACTGTCAGCTTGCATCTACTGGTATACACGTTCTCCGAAGAGTCAATAAACAGACACTACACCGCCCACATGCCCTGCCTTTGCACTAACACCCTTTAAACACACATTTGGGGGCTAAAAGGATCACGCTTTCCCTTGTACAGTGTGTCTCTCAGTTAAGCTCCTTGGCAGGAAAGGCCGGGGGACGGCTTGGGTAGGGCGGCCCTCTCTTTTCGCAGTGGGGACGTAAACACAGAGGTCCGTTTATGACCGAAACAGGACGAACACACATCAGCTTCTCTATATTTTTTTGCATCGCCGCTCTTTCTGATTGGGCCGGCAGGAATGCAGAGGAAAGGACTTTGCAGGTTTGGGTTAAACCAATAGGAATATTCCTTGCTTCCTTCAAATGCTCTTTGCATCAATCTCTGTGGCGGAGCTGTGGTGTTTAGGAAATGCATTCCAGGTCCTAAAATTGGGAAAATGCAAAATATACCGCAGACAGCACCAATTTAATTAGCGTCCACGTAGCGTTGACATATTCTAAAACAGGAGTGTCCAAAGTGCGGCCCTGGGGGGTCATTTGTGGCCAGTTTTTTTCTTGGTGTGCGGTGCAGTCTAAAAGTTCAGATTATCAAGAAAACTAAAAAGGAAAAATAGAAAAAAAAACAATGCACATTTATTTAGAAAAAATTAAATTATTAAGCTAAAATATTTAAAAGCTAGTGTGAAAAAAGTTGGAATTATAGGTGATTTAAATTGTAATATTATGAGGGAAAATACTGCACTTAAACAGCACAAATACTAAAAAGAATACTTAAGAAAATTCACTCATTCATTCATTTTCTATGCCGCTTGTCCTCGTTAGGGTCGTGGGTATGCTGGAGCCTATCCCAGCTGACTTTGGGCGGGAGGCGGGGTACACCCCGGACTGGTTGCCAGCCAATCGCAGGGCACATATAGACAACCATTCACACCTATGGGTTACAAAAAACAAGATAACTGGGGAAACAAACAAAACTAAGAATCAAGTTCTTTTTTGGAAAATAAGCTTCCAAAAAAAATTGTAATATTACCAGAAGAAAGTCAAAAAAAAAAAAAAACACAGGTATTTTCAAAAAGGCACATTTTCCCCACTCCGGTGTTTAAAAAAATCTCCATGCACATTAATTAAGTTTTCCAAAAATGTCTGTCCACATAAAAACACATTCATTGGCTGTCATGCGCATTTTGGCCAATCAGAAGCCAGAAAAATGATGGGCATTATCAATAATGTGACATATCAGATGTACAATGACACGTGCACTATTATTTAAATCACCCGTCAATCAATAACTTCATGTTCGTAGAATCATGTTTGAAGCATGTCGCACGTTTCTTACGCTACAAACTAAAAAGCTCGAGTTTTTTCTTCTGCTTGAATGTGTAATGAAATCAGGTGTTGTGTAATATTTGGCCCGCTACATGAGCTGGTCAGCATATACAGTGGTGTGAAAAACTATTTGCCCCCTTCCCGACGAGACAAAAGTAGAACTTTTTGGAAGGGGCGTGTCCCGTTCCATCTGGCGTAAAAGTAACACAGCATTTCATAGCAACGGTCAAATATGCTGGTGGTAGTGTGATGGTCTGGGCTGGTTTTGCTGCTTCAGGACCTGGAAGGCTTGCTGGGATAGATGGAAGCATGAATTCTACTGTCTAGCAAAAAATCCTGAAGGAGAAAGTCCGGCCATCTGATGGTCAACTCAAGCTAAAGCCATCTTGGGTGCTGCAGCAAGACAAGGACCCAAAACACACCAGCAAATCCACCTCTGAATGGCTGAAGAAAAACCAAATGAAGACGTCGGAGTGGCCTAGTCAAAGTCCTGACCTGAATCCCATGGAGATGCTGTGGCATGACCTTAAGAAGGCGCTTCATGCTAGAAAAGCCTCAAATAAAGCTGAATGACAACAATTCTGCCAAAATTCCTCCAGAGCGTGTAAAAGACTTGTTGCAAGTTATGGCAAACGTTTGATTGCAGTTATTGCTGCTAAGGGTGCCCAACCCGTTATTAGGTGCAGGGGCAATTACTTTTTCACACAGGGCTGTGTGGGTTTGGATTTTTTTTCTCCCTAAATAATAAAAACATTCATTTCAAAACTGCATTTTGTATTATCTTTGACTAATATTCAAATGTGTTTGATGATCGGAAACATTTTGTGTGACAAGTTTTTCACACCGCTGTGCATAAAGCATGCAAGTTGAAACCAGTGGGAATTGTTCTAAGCCTGGAAGGGAAGCTCAGTTCCCCAAAAATGTCTGAAAAATTGGTGAAATTTGTCCTGCTGTGGGTACATTTCATTGACCAAATATGCGCTGGAATGCCTTCATCTTTTGTTCACAGCCAGCTACTTATCACAGGTAACTGACACCATTTTGATATCATCCCCGCAGAGTCACGGCGTTTTAATAAAGCCTCACCCAGTCGGACGCTGAGCATCTACTGGCTTCGATGGGGAAGCGTACTGTGGGTTGACTGGACGGTCCTAGGATAAACGCTCGGTATCTTTGGGGGTCTATGGGGCAAGTGGGCTGCCCTGGGCGCCTGGCTTCTGCATGATGGTTGCATGATCTGTCTGAGGAGGTGTGCCTTTTTGATTGACAGTGAAATGAGCGAACCAGCGATCCTGCGGTATCCCTCTCCACCCGAGCATTTTTCAAGTTTTTCTTGCGCTTCTTTTTCAGCGTTTTTGTTAAAAACAACAAGGAACAGAAGATAAAATGTACATATAAATAAATAAACCCCTTTTATGATGTGGGCCAGGAACGATGAGCTTCCCCTCCTTGAATAACCAGCAACCGCCACGGCTTGAAACAGATGTGTTGGACTTGAAAGGAGACGGGCTTGTGGCAACCGGACTGAGTCTTGTCGTTCAGGAAGACGCTCGTCTCTTTTTTTATTGAAGAAGAGTAGGAATCATTTCACTAGGCTACGTTGTTTTTGCAGGATTATCTGTCTGAAATGGATTCACATGAGTGGGCTTCTTCAGTAATCCTTTTAATGTGAAAATAATTGGTCGCAAAATTGCTTCAAGCTGCCAGGGGTCCTTTTTAGGTTATCTGGGCCATCTTTGTGATCTTTCTTTTGCATTTTGATCAGGCAAGAAGGGAAATGGCAGTAGCTGCTCTCATATAAAAATGGGCATCATTGAAGCTGTCGTTGCAGATGTTTCCTTGCCCAGGAGCAGGCGTCTTTGAGTTTCTTGCACGCTGACAATGCAGGTTTAGGAGTGTTTCAGTTTTTCTCTTTGAGGTCTTTAAAAAAAACAACAACTTTGATGTTATCACAAGTCGAATGATCCCATCTTTCATGTACAAAAAGTAAGTGGAGACGCTATTTTATCGAATTTTCCCTTGTGAAGATGTAATAAAATGGTTCCTGAAATGTGCGGGATGTACTCATTTTTGTGGGATCCGGAATAGTTGTTGTTTGGTTGCTGGTTCGATCTTCCGCCTCGCTGTAAACCTTGAATTTATTTATACATTTCAGCATTCAGTCTGTAGTTTTACTTTCCAACATTTCAAATTCCAACGTTGTTAGTCTGCTAAAAACGAATGGAGGTATTAAACAGTGCCCCCTACTGGTGAACAATATTTTCCATTTTCCATTACTGTAACATTCCACTGGTTCTACAGGGTGACATGGCTCAAGGAGTAGATTATTCATCTCCCAACCTGATTGTTGCTGGTTCGATCCTCCGTCCTTGTGTAATTGTTCAGCATGTTTATACATTTCATTATAAATAACATTTATTCTCCATTTTTACATTCCAACAGTTTTACATGTTTTGCCTCCAAACTACTCCCACATTCCTCAACTGCTTCAGACCGATCCTACATCAAAATGTTCAGCTCATTCTGGATGTGGAGGCTATCTATCAAGACTTTTCTAAAAACCAAAACGAAAATCCCCCCTATTGGTGGAAATCAGTGTTAAATTTATTTTTACATTCTTCTTATACCGTGCACAGTAGCATAGCTCGGGTTGGAGAGTGGCCGTCTTCCAACATGACGTTTGCTGGTTCGCTCTTCAGTCCGCGAATAGATTCCTACATTTCAGTTCATCTTCCGCATTTCAAAATGAACACACAATTTCTACCGAAATGGATTCGTCTAAATTTAGTTGAACTGCTTTTATACGTTTTGATATATTCCTAATTTTTTGTAGCCTGGTTACAGTTTGTCCAGCCAAATACTATTTCCACGTAGTCTAACGGTGACTAACATTGCTGGACTGTATACCGTACAGTTGTTGATAGGAACAGCTTGAGGTGGACTAGTGCCCTAGTATGGCTTTGCCGGCACTGGGGCTAGGGGGTCAAACAGTTGACATTTTTGGCGAAGGTCTTAAAGATCACGTTCCGCAATGCAAAAGTGAGTCCAAATCTCGAAACCTTGAAACTCGCAGAAGTTGTGACAACGCACATGGGTCTGTTTAAATGCACACGTCCTGCATGATGGATAGGGAGTCTTAAACTCTCAATGGTGATTTGGTGACTTGAGGGTTCAACCAGTGACTTCTCAACAGTCCTACGTCAAATACAAGTACACTTAGGCAGCAAATCTCCATTTTTATTGCCCCCAATCTGATTGTTTTGGATATTTTGATATACTGTACACTTCAGGTTGGATTTGAAGAAAAGTGTCTAGTCAGCCTGGATTCATCTCAGTAGGATTTCTGCTTGACATGTTGGGGTTGCATCCAACTCCAATCCCCCCAAAAACATGTCATTCACTTTCCCCCCCGCGTGGATATGAAGTGATGGTTTTGAAATAACTGGTACTTGTGTTTCCCCAGCCTCAGAGCAAACAGATGAAGGAGGCATTGGGCAGAAGCCCAGGAGGAGTCCTCTGCAGACACTTTATGATGGTGACCAGGTCAGTGTCATTCACCATGTCATCTGATTGTGTGTTTCCACCAACATGCCTGATACGGGGTTTACCAGTAAACTACTCAGTTGTCAGCCCAGTGACCACAGTACTAACTATGTATTATTTTTTAACACAACAATAGCCCATATTTCCAATATTGATATTAAAAGTTAATGTAGTTATTGTAGTTGCATATCGAAACTTTAACCACAAAGATACCTAATTATTATAGATAAAAACGTATTTCAACCCTCGATTAATTGTCATAATGTAATCGATTGACAGCCCTAGTCATGATTATTGTGCCCGTTACAAGATAATTCAAACCTGCAATAAAAGCCTGTTGTTCCGGCAATCGAGTCTGGGGTTTTGTATGTTTTTGCCTACTGACAGTCTCCAGTATTGCGCATCAAAATTTGAATGGGTCTTCTTTATGCCTTGTATTTGTATTTCAGTTCATTTAGCCATGATTATGCATGAAAATACTTGACCACAAAGAGATTTACATCCTACTTATTATAGGTAAAACCTTATTTTTACACGCGATTAAAAGTGATTAATTGTCTGTTAACGATGGACAAAACGTGATTAATCACGATCAAATGTTTTAATCAACAGACAGCCCTAAATACATGTAAATGCGAACCTAAGAAAAACCTGTTTCAGTGTATTCAAATAAATGCAGATTTTGACAAGGAGTGGGGGGTGGGGGGGTCCTAGAGCTATGCCTGTACCCCAAATGGACTGCTTTACATTCATTTTGAGTGTGAGACTCGTAGGCATTTTAGCCAAAATCAGGAAACGTTTGTGGGTTAATCACAACGCCGTGATTCTGAAAGCAAATGACGTTCCAATGTCCATATTTTGCTGAACAGTGCAATTTGAGCATTCTGTTTTTGAGCCCGAGTCCCGTCCAGGTTCTGGCCGTGAAAACAACAAAACCGATACCTGAACGAGTTTTGGCTGAGCACACAGACAGACTTCTTGTCTGTCATCAATTAGGATGAAGGCACCATCGGAACTCAAGTGCTGGCTTTGCATGATTTGCGGAATATCTCCACATTCCCGACCTCCCATATATTTCCCCGAGAATTGCGTCTCTTTGGCAAATCTCAGTCCTGCTGTTTGCTCCGAGACGCTTGCTCGAGAACATGCTGCTCTTCAGGGACGTTTGGCTTCTTCCTCTTACTGGAAGCCTTTCCCACCCAGAACATCCAATGCTCAGTGGTTCCAGTTACTCAATGTCCCTCTAGATGTAATAAATACGAAACGAATCTTACCCTTCCTAATGATATAATTGCCTGTATTGTTGCTACGTGCTCTCATTGGTAGTTGAACGTGAAATGGGTCTGCCGTACTACATCGGGTCACTCTTGCGTTGGGTTTTTAAAGTCTCTAAACCCAACCTTATCTCGTCAAGTCTCAAACTGGAAACTCTGACCTTCTTTAATTTCCAAATTAGGTGTGGCTTCTTGTTTCCAGACGAGAACCTTCGGCGGGCGGAATTGTTTGTGCCTCTCCCTCCAGTGTAACCTCGTGCTCGGACGTTTTCAAAAGGATGTAGTCCCCCATTGCCAAATGCAAATCAAGTTTCCTTCAGTATAAGTACTTCCGACCGGTGTTAGTTGCTTCATTGCTGCCTGGAAATTGAACTGTTGGACACGGTTTTTTTCATGCAAAGGTGTGTGTAGGTGCGTGAGTGCAGGTTCAGTACATGTAGAAATGTCTGCATGTGAAAGCTCATCTTAGGTTCACCTCACCTCACAAATCTCCCATAATCTTTCTGATGTATTTTACATGCCAATCCAATACTTAATTTATAATTTTATAAAAAAAATAAAATAAAATCAAGGTCGTCCTCTTTGTTGAATTACCGCAGTGACATTTATTGATGTGTTTGTCCTGGCAGTGTCAAGCTGCAGACAATGAAGAGCTCAGAAGCTTTGCCTTGGAAAAAAGCAGACCGGCGGCTAGACAGCCGTTTTGATTGCCGCCTTACTGTTTTTGTTTGTACATTTACATTTTATCACATTGTTTTTTTTCTTTCCCTTTACTGCAATTGCTTTGAAAATGACTTGCACCCATCTTGCAAGTACCACAAAAGCCTCACTTGGCGGATCTTGGACTTTTTGTATACAAGTAGTATACACAACCATCCCTTGTTTGTGATTTTAATTGGTTCCAGACCGGACCGGGAAGTGAATTTTCTACAAAGTAGGAATCATTGTTAAAAACTGTATTATGTTCATAGTTAGAGCATAGAAAACCTGCTTACGACTTTCCAAATCTGGTTTTTACCATTATTAGAGCCCTGTAGACATGAAGTAACACCTCTTTCCAGGCTCCAGGATCTATGCAGGGACCCAAGAGACGGCCGCCGTATTAAGCATAGCAACCTACCGAGCTTGAAATGAAGACAAAGCAAAAATCCAAAAACGGACCACTTCCACGCAAAATGGGAGAATACCTTTTTTCCCCACTATGCCGTGTCCGACTTTGCATCCATGGCTGACTCCGTGCAAGGCAACATTAATGACGCCTAGTTACCAAAACACCCCCAGAACAGTCTGAATTCAGCACTTATATAATAAAAAACAAGTACAAGTTGAAGCAAATACGATGTATTTAAACTTTCCAGAATGAGCCGGCGAGCTAAGAAAGGCCTGCGATAATATCACCACCATAAGGCTGGACACAATGCGTGTTAATGTCCAATAAACCACCACAAGACATCATTAGTATCATGACAAGACAGCTAAATTATTCAGCGATGTTTGAAAAAGTTAGTACGTACCCCGTGAACGTGATTTCCACTACCCTGTGGGACAAAAAACAGCTCCCAAATAATTGCACTGCTTTTTAAAAAAACAAAAAACAAAATGTGTCTGTGGTAAAAGGTCACATTTGGAGTCTGAAGACGGGAAGCTGGGTGACTTGCTAGTTGCCGCCAGTGACAGCTAGGCAAAGTATGTAAGCTACCGTAAGATGCAAGAAAAGTGGATCAGCAATGGGTTTGATTACACACGGTCTTCGACTGGCCTAAGCTGTCAAGCTGCCAAACCGAAGCCACGGAGGTTTTACAGACTAGTTTTGATTCTCACAGCAATACGGGACAAAGTGCATCCCTTGTAGCACAGCACACATGTAGGATTTACTGCTATTGCGATTGGCTTTGAAAGGCATTTATCAGCACATGCCAATCACGTGTTTTTGATAGAAATCAATCAATACTAATCTGTGGCCAATCAATCGGAGCATAGCCAGTTCAGAGAATTCAGTATTTCGTGACAGTCTGTCCCTTACTGTTATATTGCAGGGGCACCTCACATTCTATGGGTTTTGACCTTGTGGATTATTTTGAGTCTTTCCACTGATTTCTATTATGAAAGTTGGTAGTTATCAAATGTAACGGTCGCTGCAAGGATGGCCGGATTATTGGCAAATCGTGGCTGGGAGCCTTTTTGAGGTCTCAAAAAGTGCACGTCAGGGTTAGTCTAATTGAAAGTGGAATTAAATAGTAAGTGATTGTTATATTTTGTCAGAAAATATAATAAGCCTTGTAAAATAAAAAAACTTGACATGCCCCTGGCCGTAATGGAAAACAGAATTTGTTTCAAAACTGGAAGAAGTGAGAAAAATCTGTAAATAATATGCCGTGTGTAGAGCTCGCCATCAAAAAGAAACATGGCCGCCGTCCAGCAGTGACTTATTTGTGTTGCAATTTCCCCCCGCCTAAGATATTGAAATTCTTCTCCCTGCATGTCTTTTTTTTTTTCCCGTTCCGCCCGAGGAATCCAATAAGTAACCTTTGTTGTGTTTGATCCCGAGTTCACGGATGACTCGCCACAGAATTATTATTTAGTTATTATGAAGTCCCGTGGAGCAGGCCTGTCATCTGCGGGCGCAACGGAGCTTCTCTCCTAGAGAAAGTCCTTGCAAGCTGTTTGGAGTTAAGGAGAAGATAAAGCAAAATGGTGTGCAAGCTCAAAAGCAACCCCTCCCCGACAAATGGCGTTGACTTTTGTTTCACTATTTTGGCAAATTGAATGTCACACGAGGTAGTCAGTAATCAGTGCATTATAATGCTGGTTTGTAATGCTAAATTATGCATTATCCTGCATAATATATCCATAATATATCCTTAATCATATCCTTAATCCTGCATCGTATCTCAACAACCGCTTATGTCGACATCAGTCAGCCCAGTAGAAACGGAATAACGTTTGTACTCCTATTTTTCTTTGTTTGCATCGCACCGCTCAGGCTACGGGATTACTGCAGGGACACGAGACGGCCGGCATAGCAAAGTTACCGAGCTAACTCGTTAGCCTCCCCAATTTGCTCACTCTAAACTTAAGAGGGTTTCAAACAGAGTGGGGAAGGCGGACAGAGAAGACAAAAACGTACCACTTCCACACTGAATGAGAGGAGAATCTCTGCGTGAAAGGTAACGTACAATGTAAAGATGGCTGATGCCTAGTGAACACAATACTACACATAACTTGTCTTTCAATATTTTTCGACTATTAATAGGCCATAGTCAACCACATTTTTTGAAAAATGCAATACAGTGAGGGAGTGATATTTGCACTGCAATATATAGCAAGGTAGTATTATAGTACTAATGAATACCGAGGTATCACTGTACAATGCAAATCCATCATTTCTAATATGTTCCTTTTTACAGTCAGAACCTGGCAAGTTTGAGAAATGCACGGTAATCCTGCCCAGTGCTCACAGGACCGAGAGTGTTGCACACACTGAGCACACAAACGTTACATCCTTGATGTTCCCATATCTGCCACACATAGTGTCAAACTCGGACTGACCGCCGCAGGAGAAGGCGAGCCAGACTGAGCAAATGCAAGGAGTAAATAAGGGGTTTGTGCCACGTGGAGGCCAAGCTGAACTTCGTGAACTAGAGAGTGAATTTTATTGTAGCAAGGCAGTTTGCTGTTTTTAACTCCGGTTTATTTTTAATTCCCTTGTAGGCTGAGTCAGCAGTCCAGGCAATCCATCAGGGCAGAAGGGAGCTCTTAGAAGAAGCCTGTCACTCTTATACCCGAAAGCGTAGAGTCCTCATCCAGGAGGACCTGAAGCACGTCATCGTAGATGACAAGCACGGCCTGCTGTACTGCTATGTCCCCAAAGTGGCCTGCACCAACTGGAAGCGAGTGCTCATGGTCCTGACCGGTGCCGCCGGATCTCACAGAGACCCGATGGCGATACCGGCCAACGAGGCCCACGTCTCGGGAAACCTCCGCACTCTGTCTGAGTACTCCACCTCCCAGATCAACCAGCGGCTGCGCTCCTACTTGAAGTTTGTGTTCGTACGGGAACCCTTCGAGCGGCTGGTGTCCGCGTACCGCAACAAATTCACTCGAAGCTACAACACGGCTTTCCACAAACGCTACGGTACCAAGATAGTGCGCCGGCATAGGCCCAACCCACAGCCGGAAGCTCTGGAGAAAGGCGATGATGTCACCTTTGAGGAGTTTGTGTATTACCTCGTGGACCCAGCCACCCAGTTGGAGGAGCCCTTCAACGAGCACTGGGAGCGGGTGCACTCGCTGTGCCACCCCTGCTTCATCCACTACGACGTGGTGGGTAAATACGAGACGCTGGAGCAGGACTCCAATTACGTGCTGCGGCTGGCCGGGGTGGAGGACCGGGTCAGCTTCCCCGCCTCGTCCAAAAGCACCAGGACTACAGGAGACATGGCAGCCCGGTTCTTCCACAACATCAGCCCCTTCTATCAGAAGAAGCTGTATAACCTCTTTCGCATGGACTTCCTGTTGTTTAACTATTCCGTGCCAGCGTACCTCACGTTCTGATGAGGCAGAGGTGTTGTACATCCACGGATTTCAG
Source organism: Oostethus manadensis (assembly GCA_024372805.1). NCBI lineage: Eukaryota > Metazoa > Chordata > Actinopteri > Syngnathiformes > Syngnathidae > Oostethus > Oostethus manadensis. The sequence goes on from QODF01000067.1 coordinate 1,719,249, forward strand.
TAGAAGCCCTGCCTTTATGTGAGGGCCTTCGGGAACACTAAAATACGCAAAACATTTGTTTCTACCACCACATTAAAGACCTGAAAGGGTCACTGACGTGATGCATCAACTTGGCTTGAATATGATATTTATTGTTGGTAATTATGTCATGTAGCCAACAGTAAATTTGCAAAAATTACATTTATAGCTCATGGCGGCAGCAATGACGAACTCGTCCGCAGTTTTTACGGGGAAACGAAGGGGGAAACATTTGGAGATGGACTAGAGAACTTTCAGAACATGAACCTTAGCCCTAAGACCTGGAGATGAAGAGTGGTCGTCTTCAAAACAAATCATCGTAATTGGAAATTCCTCTGGAGTTGCTAATCCTTGAATTATGAAATAGCTAAGATTTATTTCATATTTCACGCCGCTGCGTCAACATGTCACTGTGAAAAGATGTTTACAAAACATGTATAATGCTTCGCAGCATTGTCGCTATGGAATACAACATGTAAACAAGACACGACTTACACTGTTCTCTGGCAACTCTTTTGGGTTCTCTTGTGTAGCGGCCGGTACCATTCTTTTTCAAAATGCGTATCAAGTCAAATGCGTCCCATGTTCCTTCAAAGCAGTCGTCCATGCAACAACAAAAAAGAAAGACCTCGAGGTGGGCTTCCATCAGTTTCTCGTTCTCTGCACTTGCTTTGTCCGTTTTTGTCTTTTTTTTCAGTATCCAAGGGATACATTTTGCCACGACTACTGTTTTGGTGGAAAATCTACCGAACTAAGTCGACGAGCAAACGTGAGAAGTGTTTGTTTACTTGGCTTTAGCTGAGAGGTTTCACCCCGAAGACGTCACCTCCAGCAGTGACACTTTGTTGCGATGAGTTCGCCATGGCTGCCGCCGAGAACGATGCCATTTTTGCAAATGTAACATTCGCTTTAAACAAACAATAATTACAAACAGTATACTTACAATGTATACACGCAGGCAAAGCTGACCAAGCATGTCAGTGTTCCTTTAAGTAGGAGAGAGCTGTCCAGCACAAGCTGGAACTTTTTCATTTGTGTTTTGCTGTAAACGGTGTACCGGTGTGTTGTTGTCTGTGAACGTGTGAGAAGACTTTTACCAATTCATCTTTTTTCCCCCCAATTCAAAAGATGAGTTTGCACAACAAACGTGATCGCTTTTCTGGGGAGATGTTACATCAGCACAATGAAAGTTTTCAAATTACATCTGAGCAGTGAATGTCTCACATGTGCCTTTTGATTGTCAGCCTTATTTTGACCCCAGGACAAATCAACCCTTTGTGTATGTGCCGGTGTTTTTATTGTATTTTACAATGTAGAACAATATTGTCTTACTATGATTGTTGTCTTAATTTATTGTGGTTTTTGGACTGAGGCCAACACATAGTTTTGGTCACAATTTTCAAAATAAATGTGATCCAGCAACATCATTTATTGGAGTGATTCAGATTTCTGAAATCAGTTATTGGGTTTTTATTCAAATTCACTTCCACATTATTGGATGGCAGTGGCTCAGGAGTTAGAGCAGGTTGTCCAGCAACCGGGAAATTGATGGTACGGTCCTCGCTCCCTCCACCCAGCCACTGCCATTGTGTCCCTGGGCAAGGCACTTCACGCATCTTGCCTCCAGGGCTGCCCACACTGGTGTGGGAATGGCTTAATAATGGGTTCACTTCCCAGTTAAACGCTCTGGGGGCCTTGAAAAGTGATATATAAAATCGAATCCATTATTATTCACATTCAATAAACACAACAAACTTTAGTACAGTGGAACCTTGGTTAGCATCATTAACGCATTCCACGTCTGACTCTAACCAAAACGGACGTTAACCGAATCAATTTTTCCCATAAGAAATCAAATCCAATTAACACAAGACCCATTTTTATAGTTTTACAATTGTACTTGGACATGCAAAAACTATTTTAAATGCATTAAAAAAAACATTAACAGGTTACTTTTACCTTCAATGAAGATGTGGTTCTTTACATGATCCCCACCTTCTTTATCAAACTCTATTTTGGGTTACTGAAGTGAGAAACACTAATGAATTCAAGAAATACCAAACCAAAATGGGAATCCGTGTGGTGTCTCGCTGCCACATCATGTCTTTGGGAACAGGACTTCAGAAGGAAAAAGTAACCTTACATGTTCCTTCACATGCATTTAAATATGTTTTATGCATCTAAAACTATAATAATGAAACTACAACTAAAACGATTTGATTTGTTTGTTATGCAATGTCCTTACGATATCTAGTTAGTCTTTCTCATCCATCAAATTTCCTACAGGAACAAGATTTTTAAACAAAGACAAATTATTTACAATGTGAAGCCGCTTATAGCTGTAATTGCGTATACTTTTATACTCAAAGTTTACAACTATCATAACATAAAGCATGAAAAAAACACTGGAAACTGTCGCTTGAACTTTTCTTGGTAAATGTCATATGATGACTCACACAGCAGGATTCGTTCGACGCATGCATTCCTGCATCTTGATGCATTTGTTATATCGTCATCATTTTATATAACTAAAGTAGTAGTAGTAGTGAGCCCTCGTGTCCACCACAGATGTCATTTTTAGTATCTTAAAAATGGCTCTATGGCACCAAAACCTCCTCAGACTATTTAATTGCGCTTAAACACAATAAATGGATACATTTAATAAATGACTTCTGTCTTTCTCATCCAACATACGGCCACTTTGGGAACACCTAGCTTCTATTTCATCCGAATCATGTCTCTGCAAAGCCTAGGATGTTCTCTCCACTGGTGTGAAAACCTCAACATTGCAGTAACCATGACTATGTCCACAGACAGAGCGAGACAGATTCATGTGGTATGTATTTACTACTCATACTGCGCTGACAAATATAAGGACCAGTGTCCAATACTATAAAAAAATGAGTCATTATGTCATCACCTTAATGCCATTTTCACAAATTTTGCATTGTCCCACAATTCGCCATAGCAATGCGTGTCATTTAGATGCTCTGCCTGAAGACGCGTTAGTGAACTGCATTGTGTTTACGCAGATGTTAGGTACTTGGTGCGCGATTCTTGACCAAAAATGGGGCCCATGGGCACAAAATGCCTTCTTATTGACTTCTTTACACCTACTCCTGGCATTATCTATGACGCCATGCTACAGCATGAATTCTTTTTTTTGCAAGAGACCTAAAAGAACTCCAGAGAAAAACCACTTGCCGAAGACCAGGGCAGAATGCAGAAAGAGCAGGAAGAAAGCATCACTAGAAAAAAGAAAGAACTGACAGTGTGGGTGAGGGAATGGCTGACAAGAAGACATCACTTTGGGTATGTTTATCAGTCCTTAACAGAACATCACAAGATCCGAGAGCCTACCCGACCTGTTCCAAGAGGTGGTGAAAAGGTTAACCCATTCGTGAAAATGTGAAAGAAACCGCCCGCATTGTTTGCAAACAGGGCAAGGGCCGTACAAAGATTGAAAGAGCTTTTTTTTAACCCTTGCGCCCCGGCACACAGCCCTGCTCAGTTTACACATACTTATGGCAACTCATGCAGTGGATTATTCATCGCAAATGGGATTTGACACTCAGACTACATGACAACTGAGTAGCTTATAATTAACTGGTCAGTAGGTAATGTTTTATTTCCCTTTCTCTAACATATTTTGCTGCAGTAGAAGACGACATATCCTGGCATCATGACCCTAAAAACACAGTTGAACCATTCGGAAAGTCTCACAAGTCTTGCATGGGTATTGGCGTCGTTTCTCAAAGGCTGATCTTCCAAATCAGTCTGAAGCTCAGGGCCAAGAAACCTGTTCCCAGCAGGTCTCCCAGAGCTGTCAGGTAGGGGATGGAGAAGTTGTCTGGGTCCAAGCCCCTTTGCCACAGCCACCTCACCACCAGGTTGGTCACGTACAGCAGAATCAGCACCTGGTCAGTGACAACAGTGGGAAGAGTCTCCTGGCTGACTGCCTTTCTCAGCATTTGCCATATCAAAGCCCACTCAGTTCTTGTTTCTTGTGGGGTTCCACAGGGTTTAATGTGTGGACCCTTAACAAACTTACCCAGGAGAATAGATATCTAAATTTTCATATCTACAGTAGGTGTCAAAATCTCTCCTTTACTTTGATACTGAGATCATCCATGGAGCCCTAGTCCTAAACTGAATTTATTTTGGTTATGTAGTTTACTAGAAAAACGGGCCAAATGGCGATGTCCTTTGTGCTTCTCAGACTGTAGGACTTTTATAAATTGTAACTCGTAGTTGTAACATAGAAAAGACTGAATTCATGTTTAGTCATACATCTGATACGATACGCAATATTTTATTTTTTTCTGTGTCTGTTCCCTTGAGTTGCACAGCTAATTATGTCGACTGAGCACATCTGCCTTCATTGGGTTATCTGAGCACAACTGGGATAGGTTCTAGCATACCCATGACCCTAGTGAGGACAAGCCGTACAGAAAATGGATGCGTGGACGGATGGATGGATATGATGGATGGATGGAATAAAGGATGAATGGGTGGGTGGACAGAATGGGTGGATGGATGGAGGGATGGATGGATGGATGGACAGATGGATGGGATGGAGGATGGACAGATGGATGGAATAAAGGATGAATGGGTGGGTGGACAGAATGGGTGGATGGATGGAGGGATGGATGGATGGATGGACAGATGGATGGGATGGAGGATGGATTGACGGATGGATGGGATGGAGGATGAATGGGTGGGGGGACGCAATGGGTGGATGGATGGATAGAATGAATGGATGGATGGACAGATGGACGGGTTATCTGACCTGAAGCAGAGCTGCAGACAGATAGCAGACGATGAAGGTGACTGTCATGGGTGTGTGTCCCGCCTGTAGAAGGTGGATCATGTATAGGAAGAGAAGGTGTCCAGGGACTACAAGGAAGACAAGGACTCTGGCAGATTTGGAATTCACATCTAAATAAAAGCAGAGTACAAGCCACTATGAAATGTTGTCCTTGACTGATCTAGTTTCCAAATTCATTTGATTATTTTTTTTCATAATAAAATCAGTCAGCGTTGAGGTTCTGACCTGAGGAGCAGAAGGTAGCACAGGGTCCTGGACAGCTCATGGTCATTTTGAATGGGAAAGCTCCAGGAACGCTCCAACAGTGCAGGTAGGTAGACATCCTGCTGGCCTGGATGGCTACCAGATTTCCCCCTACGCCTGCACGGACAAGCGTTGATATCAGTATCAGCCACCTGAGGCAATGAGGTGCCGGTGAAAACACATATACAGACGAGAGTGTACAGGAAAAAAAAGACATCTGCAGCAGGCCAAGTTAATGTTGTGCAACACATATGGAAAATCTCTCCTCTGATTTCTAGCATGTGAACACACTGGACCAAACATGAGGGGCATTCTGGTCAACGCTGCAGGAAGTTCAAGTGCTGCACTGGAATGCAAATGCACTTGGTGTATGGGGACCCAGTGCATGCAAACACTGCGGTGAGCGTCTGCATGGGAGAGATGCTGCACAAATAGAAGACTGAATGCGCGGTTGGCATTCAGATCAGGCGTGCGGTTTCGCTAAAGTTGCCAGTTCTGCCGCTGACAGAAATATAAGCCAGTGTCAGTTGTGATGTATCTGCTGGAATTATGACCCCAATTCATAACAGAGATCATCTTCTGTACTTGACTGCACAGTTGTCCAAAATGCGGCCCATGAGTGTTTATTTATTGGCTCTCGGCATTTTCTAAAAAAAATGGTAAATATGACTTTTTCAATGGTTCGCCATAAGTCTTATTATGAGGTTACTTCTCATGGTTCTTCTATCAACTGATTTTTGATATATAATTATTGATTCAAATCGGACAGTGTTTCCCAAACATTTATTTGCGAGCGCTTTTGTTTTCGGTACGCCACAAACACATTTGGACCGCCACAGATAGATTTGGAGCTACTTTCACACACATTATGACGGGACTGTCCGTGTGGCTAACAGGAGACGGCCCCATAACTTTGCTTCTTAACACATACTAGTGGTGTCACGAGACCCTCAATTTTCCAGACAAGATGGTACACAAGATTGGGTCTTAGAGAAGGAGATTTTACCTTTACTTTTAAGAAAAGTACAACATACTGTATATGACAATATAATGCAATCTACTAATATCATTTCTACTAGGTTACACTCTTCTGCACTTTGTGTGTATGCTACTGGCCCCGTCTCCACCCACCAAGACAAAGACACTGTATGACTGAGAAAAGGGCTCACTCCATTCAGGCCATTGTACCATTGATGCACAGAGTGAACTGTCTTCCTGTCTGTTTGGATGTGGGAAACGAGGAAAACAGACACACATGCATATGAAAACGTATGTATCGAGTTCATTTTCATTTGTGTGTGATTGATCCATCTATTTTTTATTGTCCCGGGTCTAATGCCCAAGAGACGTCTCTTTTTTTAACAAATCTTGTCACGTTTGAATCTGAAATATACAAATATACAAGGACATTATCTTGAAAATCTACACACACGTGGAGCCCAGGAAACATCATGACTGTTTTTTTTTGTTTTTTTTAATGAACAGCTGTTAGGCAACAACTTCATGTCGTGCTGTTCAATTCGGTTTAAAAAAACCATAAATAATGTCTCCCATTACTTGTAACACAAACCATAAATCTCACTTTTTCCACACACAAACACCGAGTCACAGTTTTTCTAAATCTCCGCTATGGCCAAAGTTTTGCATCATGGCCCAATTGTGCCAATAAGATGATGACATAATCTAAAGGATTGTGCATATACTGTATTAACAAGTATTATTATATTGTACATACACTGCAATGAAAAAATATACAGATTTTATGATCCACATAAATGTTTTATGTTGGTTGGTTTTGGTCTTGGAACTCCGCTGTTTTTGCCCAGTGCCTTTCTTGGGGGGAGGGGGGGTCATGAACACTGACCTGAACTGAGGCAAGTAAGGCCTGAAGTTCTTTGGATGTTGTTGCAGGGTCTTTTGTGACCCCTTGGATGAGTCGTGTCTGCGCTCTAGGGATAATTTTGGTTGGCCTGCCACTCCCGGGAATGTTCACCACTGTTCAGTGTTTTTGCCATTTGTGAGTAATGGCTCTCACTGTGGTTCACTGGAGTCCCAAAGCTTTAGAAATGGTCTTATAACCTTTTCCATACTGATAAATGTCAATGAATCTCAGTAAAGGTATGTTTTAATGATGTGGCAATGCCTTTTCACACAGAGCCATTTAGGTTTGTATTTTTTTCCCTCCCCTAATGAAATAAAATTGTACTTCAAAACTGCATTTTGTGTTCAGTTGTGTTGTCATTGACTAATATTTAAATGTGTTTGAAGATCTGAATCACGGTTTATGACGCAATTTTAATCTCTTATCTCACTCACCATTGATAACCGGTGTGAACACTGCCATACCCTCAAAGTTTGGATCGCTCACTGTCTTGTCCAGGATCAGACCGCCAATGCTGGGGAAGAGCATCGGACACAACAACACAGTAGTCACATAAAGCGTTTGCTCTTGTCTGGGAGGAAAGAATGAAAGCTACCAGCTCACCTGCTGACCGACATGGCCAAGATAACTGGCTGCCAGCCTGACCTCAAGACCTCTCTGATAGGCGGCGACTGACGGGCGACGAGCACACACACCGGTACAAGAAGCAGGAAAAAGCCACACACTGCAGGAGGCAGGTACCACATGTCTGGACAATATCACAGCACAGAACACACAAGTCATTTACAGTGTGGACCCCGTAGCCCTCTTGTGGCTACAAACCTCCTAATCAAACAGCATGTAAAAAAACATGCAAGCCATTATTATTAACTGGAAACACATAGCGGTGCACGCCAGTCAGACTTCAAATCCTCAAATGACACGATTCCGTTCACATCCACAGTTAGCAAAGGGAATATTTCAGTGTGCATATATTTCAGTGTATCTTTTAACCCTTTGCTGGGTGATAATGCAGTTAAATAGGCAGTTAATTATTACTATAAATAGATCATTATTGCAGATAAACTATATTATTGTCAACATTAATTTGAGATCCTTTTATCAAGTTTGTTTTCACTTATTGTGCACTTTATTCATTTATTGTGGCAGGCCTAAACCAGACACATTTCTACTTTATTATTTATACATTATGTCAACAATTCAGGTATTGTGTTTTTTTTTACTGTAAAATAATTAATTTCAAAAATGTGTTATATTGTGCGATCCTGTTTAGGGTCTTTTTTGGAGTCACTGCTGCATCCTGCTGCACACTCGCTTGATATTTACGCTTTCCTAACAGTGTTGCCAACTTGCCAATTGTGTCGCTAGATCTGGCAACATTCCAACCCATTTTATTATTTCAATGGTTTTATTTTAATCCCCAATGAACAACTATAAAAATATATTATAATGAAATCTTGTATAGTGTATATATATATAATTAATCTTACCTTGTTTTTACATTTACTCTGCTCTTGTGTACTTTTGTACTTTTGATGCTGTCAACCTGGAATTCCCCCTATTGAGACTAGTGAAGACATATCTTATCTTATCGTGTCTTACTATCATATCTTTTCCTATAAGATACAGGACCCAGCTCTATAGATAAGGTCAAATCTCTGCACACAAATCTCCAACTATTTACAATTAAACAACACAACAGCAACAAAACATCACACGATAAAACATACATTAAAAAGAGCAAAACAAAAAGAAAGAGCAGCATTTGTCATTCAAAAACTCCTCCTGCCTGTGCTGTGTCTTTAACTCCGCCCCTATTGCGTCACCATTCAACAGAAAAAAAAAACGAATCGGCTCTCAATTGGCTCCCGGCGACGAGAGCCGGGTCCTGGCGTTCATTTCAACGAGCCGGAACTAGGAGCCGGTTCGTTCGCGACCGACACATCACTACTCCTGAATGTGCTCAGATGCCGGGCTGGTTTCCGCCGTGGTACCTTTTGCTTTGGTTTATGTTTTTTTTGGCTTTGCGCAGAGTTTTAATTGTACGTTGTTTCTGTCACAGTCGTTACTGTTTTTTTGTAGTTCTCGCTAGTTTCTGCATATATTCGCTTGTAAGTAAATACCACTGCGCCACCTTGTGACAAAATGGGCGTTCGTGGTAAAAGTAATCCTTATTTGAAAGTAAGGATTTTCTGCTAAAAATATACTTTGAATTGAGCGAAAGATTCATTCCAAATAATTGAAGTATTATTAAGTATCGAGTGGCTTATTAGCATTTGTGCTAAAGTGACAAACACGTCACGACATGTTTTCTGTAGCAATTTAAGGCTAAAAGCTCGACAGTTTCTTAGCTTGTTCTATGGACACATTCAGTAAAGATAGTAGCGAGCTCATTGAAGCATTAGAATATTTGAATGGCTTTAAAATAAACCTTTATGGCAAAACGATAAGCTTTTGGTCGTTAGCCAGCTTACCGGACACACTTAGCCTTTCTGGGGGAGTCACGAGCCAACAGCCCGGTGGACTGATCCTAACATCGACCCTATTGATACCAAGGTTGTGCCGCTTGTGGTCGATTTTTTTTAGATAGATCTTTTTCCTTGTATTTTTAATGATTAACACATTAAAAGGGGAACAAACTAAGAAAAGTCCAAGTAAAATTGATTGGTATCGCTGATACTTTCTTGATATCAGACTGATACCAGAATCCAAGCACTAAGCTGGATAAGACATTGCAAGTGTGGGCTGGTATGGGTGAAGTTGCTTTTCTTATTTTGATATCATATTGAATACATGGGTATTGAGTATGGGACCCTGCAATTGTGCATCTACAGTAAAAAGCTTAACTAACTTAATGAAGCCAACTGTACGGCGTCTCTCACCTTTATAGAACAGGAAGAAGCTGCTTATCCCCGCAAGCAAAGACAAAGTGATGAGGTCACCCAGGCTGGCGGCGATTGGCGTTGCTATGTTATCCGGGTTGATGCCCACTCTCCTGGAGCCCACGATCACCGCCACCATCACCAGTCCTGGAAAGCACAACATGGTGACCACGCACGCGTAACTTCCCTTCCACGTCGCCGCGTCTTCTTCTGACCGAGAGACAGCGCGGCGATGAAGGCGGTGGTGACGCTGCTGACACACAGGATGGCGGCGTGAAGAACATCCACTCTTCCTCTGCTCACGCCGCCCAGACTCACCGCCGCCACGGCGGCCAGGAAGCCCACAACCGTGGCCTGGACCTTCACGGGAATACATCAGAGCGCATCACACGAGCGTTTGTGGTAACGTGACGCGTGGGCTTCACCTGAATGAGAGCCAGATTACAACAAACGGTCTTCCACTGCTGCTGAGGCTCCTCCAGCTGTCCCGTGTTGGCCTGTAGGCGGAAGGAAGCAGGGCCCTCAACCCAAATCCCCTCATTTTGATGACAATTTGCCTCTTTGGTGTCACGTTCGAAGTCATGCGGACGTGTGCTTCCACTCACTGCTGTCGACAGTCGGGATGCCAGCGTCATCTCCAGGTTCCCCTTCAGTCCCACCAGGGCTGGGACCAAAATAAAAACCTCGGAGATCTCCTGGAACACCCCCCAGTGCTGGGAAAAATACCACAACGTCCCCTTAGAGCAGTGATTTTTTTTCATTGCTTTTGGTACTTCCCCCCCAGCCGTCTGTACAAACCACCGCATGAGTTGCTGGCACCAGTATCGTTCAAGCATGAACCAAATACTCCGAAAGCCCCCCTCTGCCTCTTACACCCCCCACATCGCCATCAACCAATAGCCACACACATTTTTATATATGTTATATTTACAACAGGGCTGCCCAAAATGTGAATTGCTTTTGGAAACAATGAACTATCTATCCGTCGATCTACGTCTACGTTTTTTGGAAACATTATTAGAGCCCTCTAAACATGAAATAACACCCCTACAGTTAACTTTACACTTGCATACACACATAATAAGAGGAAATCTAAGACAAGTAAGAGTTAATAGGCCATTTAGGACGAATAGGACTCATGCTCACGAGTGTTGCTGTAAATGTGTTCCCGGCAGACAGGAAGCGATGTCTAGGTTACGGCCGCAACAGCAGCCTGTGTTTTTATTAGGGATTTTTTTTAAATTAGGGATGATTGTGCGTGTTGTGAGATGATTCAAACCTGCAATGAACAAATGCCTGTTGTTCCGGCGAGCGGGTCTGGTGCTTGTGTGTCGCACCGATCATTACACTTGCATTGCCAGTGTAGAATCGTGTGCCTTGTATTGGTATTTAACTTCATTTGGCAATTTTAATGCTCGAAACCAATTAGACTAGATAAAGATGGCGTAAATAAATGATGTATTCATTAGTATATTTTCCAAAAACATGATGACTGCACATTAAAGCACGCTAGCAACAAACTCCGAGCTTGCACAAATGGGGAGTCGACATTCATTTAGTGTGTTTTTCTTGCATATTTGAATGCAGTGGTAAATAACAATAGCATTGGACTACTTTAAGCTTTGCTCCATTCCACATGCGGAGAACCAGACAGGAACCTAGCAAACATCTGAACGTAGGACTGTTGTTGTTGGTTTTTTTGCCATACTTGCACTATATCCATGACTATCCCGGCCGCCACCATGCCCAGACCCGACACCAGATACGGCACCAGCACCTGGGCGGCGATGATCCAAGAACTCTCGGGCAGGAAGCCTTGAGCTGAGCGGGTCAGTTTGCACCGGAAGCCTCTTAGCTTCTTCCCTTGGAAACACAGCTCCAGTGCCAGATGGGTCACCACCATGACTGGTCCCAGTTAACCCATTCTTCTTTGGGGAAAAGGTCAGTCAGTCAAATGTCCGCGTCCGCTCTCATCACTTGCCCACCAGCGAGCTCCTCCTTGAGCTGCTACTTTTGAAAATGATGGAGGAATGGAACCAGGAGCTTTAGTCCACTTGAAACAGGACGCACACACACAAAGCGTGACAGTTGACAGCGGGTCTGTGAGGCCTCTTCTAACACTCTGCATCTGACAGACACTCACACACACACACTCGCACTCGCAGCCCTCACGCCTCGCTTTTGAGGAGACGGGCTGCCGACGCAGAGCGCTGGAAGCCCGCTCTCTCGCGGGGCCTGAAAAGGTTCCACGTCCGGCGGGACAAGGACACCCAGAAGGCCAGGAGCTTCTTCTCAGCCCTCACGTGCTCCCTGTCCTCCTTCTCCTTCCACGGCTCCCCCTCTTGGCTAATCCAGGGCAGCCTCCTCATTTCCGTCGGGCTGCAAAATGACCGTCCGGGGGGGGGATGCTTTTTGAGTGGCGTGAGCCTCGTCAAGGTGCGCTTTGGAGGGCGCTGCGTTTTCTGGCTCTCCTAACCCCGCACCCGCCTCCTCTGCTTTGGCGTAGCTCCTCCTTCCTCTGCTCTTCCACGTCCTTGCTGGGTGACGCACTCCAGGCGGCAGCGGCAGGTGCTGCACCCGTCACGGACACCTGACGTGGGTTCGGCCCATGGAGTAAAAATAACCCTTGCCTCCAACCTGCTCAAAACTCAGCTCAAATAGTTTAATTTGTTTGTGCTGCGCTTGTGCTGTTTTGTGCAATTAAAATTAGCATTTATGCTACTTTAGTTTTTGAGTTATTACAGTTTCTTTTATAGGTCAACCAAAGGTCATGCAGCCCCCCATTTCCTCCAAATGAAACCAAAATAATCCCATTTGTTTGTGCTGCGTTTGTGCTGTTTTGTGCAATTAAAATTAGCGTTT
>QODF01000067.1:1732683-1748886 GCA_024372805.1 Oostethus manadensis
TTTATTCTTCATCTGTGCTTTGTTGTGAAAACAACATTTCCCTTAACTTGAAAATATTTCTCCGACGATGACGTCACATCCTACTGTACGACCCGGAAGTGATCCGGATGTTTTGCCGGGGCTTGTCCGTGAGTAGCTTGGTTGTCGTGCACTTTCTAAATGTTTAAACTCGTCTTATTGTGGTGTGGCTGGCACAAAAACAATGGCAGGTCAAAAAGTTACCGTGTAAAATCATGAATTTTGCATGACAGTTTCGGTAACAGAGTGTTAAAGTGCGAATACCGATCAAAGTGTCAAAAACATACAAGCTACCGGCAAATCCTTCCTGCACGTGACGCTAAAATGACGTATGTTTGGTAATCATTGACACAAGTATGACGTCTTTGTTATGTATAAGATGAAAAAGCAAGCAGTATCATAACAGAATAATCATAATAAACAATTGTGTTTACGTTCCAAAAGGCTGAAATCACTGAAGAACAGAGAAACTAGAAAAAATGTCGATGACGTTGGTAAATACCTTAGTAACCGTTTTGACTCCTTGTTTGTGTAGAGATCTTTGAAGCTAAATTACATTTTCTATGCCGCTTATCCTCTTTAGGGTCACACGGGTACGCTGGAGCCTATCCCAGCTGACGTTGGGCGAGGGACACCCCGGACTGGTTGGTGTTAAGCTATATTGTTCATCATAAATGCACGTTATTAGTCATGTAACATTGAACAATGTCTAGTTGTGCTTTAGGTTGCTCCACCTCATCTGACAAAAAAACTACAAATATTTGAGCTGGTAAATGTAACTCAAGTAACCTTTTTTAATATTTTCTATGTTCTGGCAGATTAATTCACCAGACAACTGTTGCATGATCTCGTTTCACGCCTGCTGTTCCTCCTATTTTCTTGCCTTTTCTCCACAGAACTTCTCCCTGGAAGAGATCTACACGAGTATTTGAAGATGACAGCATGATTTGGAACAAACTTTATATGCAAAATCGAACCTCAGATAACAAGTAAACATTTAAAAGGTGAGTAAGAAATGTGATAAAATGAGCAAAAAAAATAAACCTGAGCATTCAGTCTTTTGTATATAAAACAGCATGTCCTGTTTTTTTCTGATGCCGTTTTCACTCCACTTGCCAGGTCCTCGTACATCTCCCAGACCGATGCAGACCGATGCAGACCGATGCTCTTGCAGTATGCCACATAATGCCCAAGAGCGTCTTTGGTCAAGTCTTCCTGAAAAGCAATGCCTGCTCTCAAAGTAAATGTATTTTCTTGGGGCACCAGATTGGAGGGGAATTCACTCAAGGGAAATTCTTTTTGGAAGACATTTCTTTGTGCTGGAGTTGCTGTCAGATGGTTGCCAAGGTCAGTGTCAATACAGACAAGTTCTCCCAGCCTGTAACTATGAGTGACCTTTCCTGCACACCTTATTTTCCCCGTTTCGTCTTCCTCTTTTAATGAAGATGGACACTGAGATGGACTCTGGACCGGTCTGGGGCAGGGAGACTCGGGAAGACTTAGTCCTTCTTCTACAGCAGTTCCAAGAAGAGACATGCCAGAAGTCTGCAGGACAGCAATGGCGGTAGAAACTAGTGGAACTACCCTTGTGTTTTGTTTGCTGAGACTGCAGAATTGTGAGGAACATTGTCTGGTTATAAAAACACTTGCAAGATTTTNCGGTAGAAACTAGTGGAACTACCCTTGTGTTTTGTTTGCTGAGACTGCAGAATTGTGAGGAACATTGTCTGGTTATAAAAACACTTGCAAGATTTTACAGCATTTTCTGAATTACTGTAGAGATGTGGCATTGTGCATCTATTTCCAGGGCACCAGATCTTAAATGAACAGCTTCAAACATTCCCCTAATCAGGTGTGCCCTCTCTACATAGACCTGTTGGGTCACACCGTGTTTGGCGATGGCTTTCACCAGCTTGAGGAACTGGTCATCAGGTTTGTTGCCGCTTACATTTTCAAAAGAAATGCTATCACAGAAAGCACCACAAACGCTCTGACCAAATGCATCAAATGCACACTTTAGTTTTTCCAAGTTTGACAGGCTGCTGAAGATTTCCATTTTTCAACAGTTGGAGATGGACTTTTTTTCGCCCCAGAGATGAATCTGCATGGAGCCATTCTGGACAAGGAGAGAGGTAGGAACTCATCTTCCTTTTTTTGGGTGGAACCACTTGTCCTCTCCAGTTCTCAACAGCATCCTCATCTGTTGGATGAAGGCTTGTGAGGGCGATGGACTCTTCACCGGGGTTGACATCCTTTTCACTGCTGTCTTTTACAGCCGACACAGGGCTAACAGCAACAGCATCACTTTTTGTTTTTGCAGAACAACTCCGCATGGTTCCTTCGATGAAGGAAAGATGACGAGCAATGAATCGATCCACCCGTATAGGTAAGTTTTCATGTTTGAAAAGACCACTTTTTATGTTTTTGAAATGTGCTTCAACTGCAGCTGAACTTGCTGTGACGCTGGTGCTGTGGAATCGAGGGACCATTATTCCTGTCCAGAGTGGTAAGTAACTTGCAAGTCTTATTATATGGGGAATGATCTCAGGGAGGAAGTGGATGTTATCTCCATCCCCATTAGCCGTGGCAAGTGACCTGCTCTCCTCACATATTTCAGTTACCCGCTGTCGGACGTCAGTCTGGATCAGAGTACATGCATCCTCTTGTTCCTGTCCCTCAATCTTGTCATCTGGAATGGTGACAAACTCTTCTGCGATTTGTGCTTTCAGGTATTTTTTGCACCTTTCTGATGTTAAAGGAGCTCCTGAACTGTCATTACCTTCTGCTTCACTTAATGCCACAATAGTGACGGCGTGTATAAGTTCTTTTGCATGCTCCAAGGATTGTGACTTAAAGAGCTGTGCCACTGACCTAACAAAGAAATCTTTAATCCGATGTGTTTTATTCTTCAGGCAGTCCCAGTTGCAGATCATCTTGATGCAGTGTGCGACATCAACCCTTCCAAAACAAGGTGGTAGTTCGGCAGCTTGGTTCCCAAGTAAGATTTGAAAGCATTCATTGATGTAGGTCTTCAGGTCAGGGTGAGGGGTAAAAGCCTTCACCGTAGCTCCAAGAATGGCCAGAGAAAAATCACTAACAACTTCTTTTGGAACAGGTGCACCTGCACAAAGCCATTCTGTGAGCCAATGTGTGATGGCATTAACATCGTGTTTCTCTGACATCATTTGCACCACGGGGACACTCACATGTCCTGTCAGAACACCCTGATATAAGAAGATATGGCCGGATGAGCCATTTGGCCTTGTCAGTTTTCTAACAACTGATCCAGTTGCATCAACGCATACTGACTGGTGGCTTTTCTTTATTAGGGTCTTGTAGACATGCATTTGTGTCTGACTCCAATAGTGGCAGAAAAACTTGTCTAGTCCAATGTCTTTGATGTTACCACTGTGAGGTGCACTGTATTTGAAGAGCTGGTTTGGTGACTAAACCCGATTGTTGACCAGATGTTGTGTCTGTGTAATTGAACAAAGGTGTACAGGGCCTTTGGCGTGATCCTGTTTGCCAGCTGGTCACTCAGCACCGTCCGTATACTGGCATTTGGAGTGGCAATGGTTCCATTTTGCAGCATGGCCTCTTTAGCATTGCAGAGAAGTGCAATAATGGTATCCCTGTTTACTGCCGACTGTTTAGGCATCTAGTTTAAGAACAAATACATGGAATTAGCATTGATAACTTACATTCGGACTTGTATATGATGTACAGATATAATTGGTAATAAAAATCATATTGTGTGCTCCACTTTTTATGTGGCTTTAAATCAAATATCAAGGAAATTTAGCTGGCTTACAATTTTCAGATATTTTTAGACAGAAAAAATGTATAAGAGCACTTAATGTGCACATATGACATGATGCATTAGATGGAATACTCATGCTCTTTACTGATGCATGCATGTTTTGCATTAGCAAATAAGTTTTAGCAAGTTTTAGCATTGCATTTTTGCGTTAGCATCAATGCTGGGAGCTTTTGTATTAACTTTAAATGTACTTACACTGGTCAGAGAAGGAAGATGTGACTTAGAGAAACTGTGTAACGACAAGGTAACACTTTGCTGACAATTATTTGGAACTTATTATTCCTCCTGTCTGCCCCCTACAGGCAATGAAGCATAGCCTTTTATAAAGAATGTGCATTGCCTGCTTTTTTATTGGCATTTTAAGCATGATTTTGCTTGACATGCAAACTAAAAGAGGATGCAAAAGACAGCCAAAAGTCGCGATCAGGTAAAACCATTGTGAGAGTTACGACACCACTTTTACCCACTTTTTTAGTCTTGCGAATGAATGAAGTAATCATCCATATTTTCAACCACAAGTTAAGGGAACTGTTGTTTTCACAACAAAGCACAGATGAAGAATAAAAGAATGAGACTATTTGGGTTTCATTCTGAGCATGTCTGGAACGATGACATCACCTGATAATGTCATCCCTGGACTATTAAATGTTTAATAACTCAAAAAGTATGGCAGCGCTAATGTTCCTTTTATTCGCACAAAACAATACAGAAAAATGAGACTATTCTGGTTTAAATCTGAGCATGGTAATGGATTGAGTGACCTCAGTTGACCTTTATTAAACGTGTAATAACTCCAACACGAACGCTGCACAAATGATGGTTTCAACTGAACCTAGTAGCACAAACGAGGACGATCAAAATGAGACCACTCGTGTTTCATTCGGAGCTTGTTTACAAGTGAGCGACCTCAGGTGACCTTTAATAAATGTGTAATAACTCCAAAACAAAAGCTGCACAAATCTTTATTTTAACAGCACAAAACTCCACTCAACGGGATGAAAAAAATGAGACTAATTTGGTTTCATTCGGAGCATGTCGGGGGGCTACGTGACCTTTGGGTGACCTTTAAGAAACGCGCAATATCTCCAAAACGAAAGCAGCGCGAAATTTGATTTTAACTGAACCCAACAGCACAAACGAGGACGGTCAAAATGAGACTATTTTGGTTTCATTCAAAGCATGTTGACGGACCGATTATGTAATAGCGCAAAACTTTAATTGTTAATATCTCTAAAACAAAAGTAGCACAATTGTTCATTTTAACTGCACAAAACAGCACAAACGCAGCACAAACAAATGGGATTATTTTGGTTTCATTTGGAGAACATGGGGGGCTGCATGACCTTTGGTTGACCTATAAAAGAAACTAATAACTCAAAAACGAAAGTAGCACAAACGCTAATTTTAACTGCACGAAACAGCACAAACGCAGCACAAACAAATGGGATATTTTGGTTTCATTTGGAGGAAATGGGGGGCTGCATGACCTTTGGTTGACCTATAAAAGAAACTGTAATAACTCAAAAACGAACGTAGCACAAAGGCTAATTTTAATTGCACAAAACAGCACAAACAAATGTGAGCTGAACGAGATGGACTAACAGATAGTTACTTCTTCCAATTCCTTTTCAGGCTTGTTGGAATAATAATAACCATACCATGGACACTTTACAGTACATACTGCGGCCTATTAATACTGTATACAGTAAAGCTACTAATATATGAGTACAGAAAGCCTGTACTTTGGTGATTACCTCACACACACACACACTGTCTGGAGCACCGTGACTACGCTGAAATGTGACTTTGGGATGTAGGATGTAGATAAGTACGCATGCAGAGCGCATGGAAAGCAAGGCATCGAACAATTCCTGACGCAACAGCTGACAGAACAATGCAAAACGGCAAAAGGACTGGAAATGCATATAAAAACACGCTTAAGATATACCCAATAAATGAGCATTGCGTAATCTCATAAGTACTATCTACTGTATCGACATTTTTTTTTTAAAAGGAGGAGTCCTTTGCTGGCCTCGCGTCAGTTTTTACATTCCACAAAATTGCTTTCAAAACAACAAAATTGAAATTATTCAAAATGTATATACTTTACTTTAGCTTTATTGTTATTTTATTATTTAATTGTATGTATTATTTTAACAATAATAATAATGGCAACATTGATAGTAATAATCTTTTTCTTTTCTTTTCGGTTTATCCCTTCAGGGGCCGCCACAGCAAATCAATTGCCTCCATCTAACTTCTGCATCCTTCTGCCAGTATCTCTCCTCTGGGCCATCTCAGTCTGGACCTCTTTGACATTAACCTCCAAAACCTTAAACATCTACTCATTCCCGATCCTGTCCATCATGGTCACTCCCAAAGAGAACCTCAGCATCTTCATCTCTGCTACCTCCAGCTATGTGTAACTGTAAACTGCAATATCAATTGTTATATTGTAACTATTGTTCATATTATATTAATACTACTATTTAATAATAATTAGGATTATTTATTATTGTTATTCATAATATTTAATAATAATAACAAATACTATTATTATTATCAAACCCGTACGTTAATAATGCCTTTGATTTTTGCAATGAGGTGAATAGACTCCCCATGTCTAGCAAACAGTAAATCTGCTGTGTGTGTTCTGTGTATTCTGTTTGTCCAGGGGCAGGTTCACCTGGCAGGTCACCGTTGCCTCCGAGCAGCTGAAGGTCGCAAATTAAACCTAGCCCTGCCTGAGAGACAGCAACCATGGGCCGAAAGACAGATTTGGGCGGCAGCAGCTTTCCTGACACTTGATGGATTGGGCCATTATTTTTTTTATTCCAAGGTTTCCTACTTGGCTTCAGATGGTACATCAGTAGCTAGACGTCTGGGTGTACTGTTGTCTAACCCGTGATAGATACCAATCACAATTTAGAGTCTTCAGTCAACCTAACATGCGCGTTACAGGACAGTGGAGGGCAAGTGTATTAGTCTCCGGTAGTTAGTAGGTTAGTAGGTGTCGCCTACCTGTACTTGGTCCAGCAGCACGCCAGCCATCACCATGCCGAGTCCAGCCAGCGCAAATGAAGGCATCACCTGGAGGCAGAAGATCCTGGAGGATTCTCTGCGTGATGGAATTGGGGATTCCACCCCCAGCATGATGCTAGGATCGGCGCTGTGGTGTTTCATTGACCCGTCTGCCAGCTTTCCAAAGTCCAACGCTGTTTGCTGATCAGAGGTGTCCCGTGTGTTCTACGACTGCCTGCGACTGGTGGCAGTAATGAAATGCAGATTGGCGTCCACACCCAGCGTTTGTATCTGGACGGCATACTCAGCACCCAAATGGTGAGTGTGGAGACCTTAACCCCTTTGGTTACCTCACAAAAGTGCAGAACTGCAGGAAAAACCCAGCGGAAATTGGTTGAAAAGACGTTGAAAAGACATCATTACCACACGTAGAACATTTAAATTGGTTGAAAAGTGAGTGGTATAAAGTCGTCCCTTTCCTGTCTAAATTGGGTTAAAAATCGTCTATTTTTGGGCTATCTTTGGTCCAAATCAGTCAGACTTTACTAAATTTTTAACGACTATTTCTGGGCTAAATCAAGGCAATGATGGACCGACCAGATTTCCCTCCCCCCAAAAAAAACATCCAAATGACGTCTAGTTTTGGGTCATCTGGCAATGGTAGGTTCCCACCAAGTAAAAATTAGTCGAAAAGACGTTTAGATTTGGTTGAAAGTGAAAGGTTCAAAGACGTCTCCATAAAGACCGTCCCTTTCCTGTCTAAATCGGATTGAAAAGCGTCTATTTTGAAGCGTCCGACTAAACTCTACCAACTTTTTAGCGTCTATTTCTGGGTTAAACCAAGGCAATGATGGACCGACCAGATTTTGCCCCAAAAAAACATCCAAATGACGTCTATTTTTGTCGTCTGTCACGGGTAGATTCCCACCAAGCCCAAATTTAAAAAGATGTTGAAAAGACCTCATTACCATACTTTGAAGCAAGGTTTAGATTTGGTTGAAAGTGAAAGGTAAAAAGACGTCTCCATAAAGACGTCCCAGTCCTGTCTAAAGCTGGTTGAAATGTGTTTATTATTGGTCCCAATCAGTCGGACTGAGCTCAAGGCCGCTTCTCAACGTCTACTTCTGGGCTAAATCAAAACAATGATGGACCGACCGGTTTTAGCCCGATAAACGACATCCAAAGTATACGTCTTCCTCTTCCTCTTCCTTCCGGTGTCTTCCTGTATTGCCTTGTCGCTCTCTTTCTTAACGTTGTTTACTTTCCAGACCTCGGTTTTCGAGTTTGCTCACTGTCATCTTTTTGATGCCAACCAAATTGGGGCTTTCACAGTTTTGTCAGAGACAATATATATTTTTTATAGGTCCGTCTCAGTCTTTAAATCACAACGATCCGGCTCGATCGCTCCTGTGGCAGATACGGCATTGTGTGATCAAATCGGGCCAAAAATACTTTTGGGAATTTTACTTTTAAAACCACGGCAGGTATTATTAGAGAAGGAAAGGACAGCCCGCCGCTATCTGCTATAAATATTCTCTCTACACCGCCCGTCCCCAGTTAGGGTCTCATGTTATATGTCAAGGGCTGAGCTGAAAGGAGCTCAAAGGGACTGTTGTTGGCCGACACCTTCTGCGGAGGAAGTGGTGGTTCGGCTTTCTTTGGCATTTCTTCGGTAAATGGCGGCTCGGACGGCGGGCTTTGTGGCAAAAACTGCGAGAACCAAACGTCGGAGGAACAGACCCGAAAGGTATGATCCGTACGTGATATATTTGTGTTATGATAGTGATGGGTCGAGCATTTGCTGGTCTGTTTTCTCTCCAGGAATTTAATGCGACGAGCATGGACACGGCGTGGAGACACAGCAACGCAGCTGCAATGAGTGGGAGCCAGCTCCAGTCCATCAGTGGACCCAGCACCAGAACCACGTCAAAGACCACCGCCGTTCGCCTTCGATACATTTACGATCCCACACCTCAAGCGCCAAAGGCGCCGGTCCCGATCCGCCCACCGGGCCCCAGACCTCCGACGATAAACACGGAGTCAAAGCTCAGCTCGTCCAGCCACCCTCCGACCAAAACCATCATGAGGAGACGAGCTCAGTCTCTTTCTACACCTGCAGAGAGGAGGAGACCACTCCGGAGCCCGCAGGTCCGCTTCGTGGACTCACTGGGCCTGGATTTAGAGGAAGTGAAGGTGTTCAAAGTTAAAGAGCGACCCCTGATACCCCAACATGTCACGTTCAGACTCCTGATGAGCTCGGAGATGGCCTTCGGGAAGTCTTTGGAGCTGTCCCTGCCGCACTTCAAACCCTGTTTCCCTGACAACATGGGAGCCCAAGCGGATTTCCGGAGGCGTGTGCACGCACAGTGCGTGTGTCTGGAGCAGGTCGTGTGCTCGGATCTGGGGATAACCGGAACCATACGGGTACTTAATTTGGACTATGAGAAAAAAGTTGTTGTGCACTACTCTTTTACCAACTGGAGAACCAGCACGGACAGCACGGCGTCCTGGGTGGCTGCCGGGCCTCAGGGGGAACACGGCTCCCCGGGGACGGACATCTTCCGGTTTCGCCTGCCGGTGCCACCTTTCATTTTGCAGCCGGGAGGTGCGCTGGAGTTTGCCGTCTGCTACCACGTCAAAGGCGCAGACCACTGGGACAACAACTATGGGCGCAATTACAAACTGAGCTGCCACTGCTTCAAGGTGGCAGTGCCAAGGGAGTGTGAGGACAGCATGCTGCATTTCACCTGAGTGACCGCAGGGGGCGCTGCGACCTTTGCACACCTGTGCACGGTGTTTCTTTTGCAAACCTTAAAAAGCACCCAGCTAACACCTTTACACGACGTACAGGTAATAATGTATGACTTTTTACTTCACGCTTTACAGGCAGCGTTGGGCGAACTACTTAAAGAAATCAGTTACAAGGTATTTTTCCCCGAAATGATTCAATTGGTGACATAATAACTCCTGCATGAAAGTTTTTTTTCCCACATTTAAATGCTTCAGCTCATCAGACAAATGTGAAAATCAAGCAATGACAACACAACTGTACACAAAATGCAGTTTTTAAATGAAATTTTTATCATTAACGGGGGGAAAAAATCCAAACCTACATGGCCCTACACGCTATGTGAAAAAGGGATTGTAACATTAATTGAGATCTACCAGTGTGGAAAAGGATTTTTTTTTTTAATGACCTTTCCAAAGCTCGGGACTCCAGCAAACCACAGTGAGAGCCATTACCCACAAATGGAGGAAAACAGGCGTGGAACAGTGGTGAAGGAGTCGCCGACCAACCAAAACGACCCCAAGAGCGGAGCAGCAACTCCCAAGAGGTCACAAAAGACCCAATAACATCATCCAAAGAACTGCAGGCCTCAGTTGCCTCAGTTAGGGTCAGTGTTCATCACTCCACCATAAGACACTGGGAAAAAAAGGTGAGTGTCCCATTACATGTGGCGTGAAAGTAACGCCGCATTTCAGAAAAAGAACATCATGCTAACAGTAAAATATGGTGGTGGTAGTGTGATGATCTAGGGCTGTTTTGCTGCTTTGGGACAGGGAAGACTTGATAAATGGAAGCTTGAAATCGGCTGTCTACCAAAAAATCCTGGATGAGAATGTTGGTGACCTTTAAGCTGAAACCAACTTGGGTTGTGCAGCAGCACAACGATGATCCAAAACACACCAACAAGGCCACCTCTGATGGACTGAAGAAAACCAAAATGAAGACTTTGGTGTGGCCTAGTCCAAGTCCTGACCTGAATCCTACTGAGATGCTGTGGCATGACCTTAAAGGGCGCTCCATGCTGGAAAAGCCTCCAATTTGACTGAATGACAACAATTCTGCAAAGCTAAGTAGGCCAAAGTTCCTCCACAGCGCAGTAGGAGACTCATTGCAAGTTATCACAAACGCTTGGTTGAAGTTGTTGCTGCTAAAGTTGGCCCAACCAGTTGTTAGCTTTAGGCTAAAACCACTTTTTCACACAGGACCATGTAGCTTTGCATTTTTCTCCCTTAAAAATAAAAAGTTTCATTTAAAAACGGCATTTTGTGTTCAGTTGTGTTGTCATTGACTAACATTTACATTTGCTTGATGATCTGAAACATTTAGGTGTGACGAAGAAATACGAAATCTGGAATGGGGCAAACCCTTTTCCAATGAATAATAGGAGCATAAAGGTGATCATAGGGGTGTTATTTCATGTCTACAGGGCTCTAATCATGTTAAATGTAGGTGTTTAGGAAGACATAGACAGGCTCCAACTGTGAAAATATTCCTTTCATCAAAACTGAATCCTACCACGCTGACAAGTCCGCTTCCTAACTCATGGTATCCTCCCCCAAACGCACGTGATCTCCCGTATTAACCTTGATTAAGAGGCTAAGATAACACTGATGACGTCACCTTTGCGCATGAGTGGCGTTCCTCTCGTCAGCGTTTGATAACCCTACTCCTCTTTGCAAAGTCGTTTGCTAAATTCTGCACCTTGGTGTGCCGAGCCAATTGTGTTGCTTGCAGCGCGGGACGAACAAACGGCGTCCCGTGCGGCACGTGCACGTGACAAAGAAATGTTGCGTGTTCATTTGCACGAGTGCGGCCTAAATGAAGCGTTGGCACTCTGACCAGCTTATTTGTTGTTACTGTTTACTTTGAACAACAGGGCTGGACCCCGTTCTATTATTCCGGACCTCGTTTGGTGTCCAAGGCGCGATCACTTGTTGTCGAGCGAGACCGTGACCTTCCGCCGCAAAGTTTCCACCGTCATGACAGCCAAAGAAGTGCCTGGCAGGCTACAACCTTTGGCTCCTCGGAGATATTTTTCCATGTGGAGCGTGTCCCTGCAGAGTATGGCATGCTTTAAACGTGACCGAGGAGCACGTGACCTGCCACAAATTGCACGGCTGCGTTCCTACGGCATGGATGCAAACACACGGGTGACAATGCTGGAACAACAACACAGTCCAAATTCCCCAGACTCGCCCCAGATGGAGGAGTTTCTAAAGCAGGGGTCGGGAATCTTTTGGTCCAAGAGAGCCATAGAGGACACACATTTTCAAGAGCCTGCCAACAATTTTAGAAGTTATTAAGTCTCGGAATTGGATGGGTGAAAGTGCAGAGAAGGTTTTCTATTTTAACACTCTGACACTTTGGCATGTTTTACTTTGAAATGTCCCCCCCAAAAATTACACAAAACAAAAGTTCTATTTTTAAGTGCAATATTATGACTTTATTCCCACACTATTTTAACTTTATTTACAAATTAATTTTTCCCCAACCTAATATTCCAAAAATGACAACTGTATATGGTTTTGTTTGTTTCTTAATATTGCAGCATATCAAAAATAAAAAGGACATTGTACTCATAATATTACAAGTTTATTCTCATAAAACTTTCTCTCAATATTTTGACTTTCTACTCGTAAAATTACAGCAATTTTTCCCGTTTCTGCTGTTTTTTTAATTTTCCTTTTTTTTTCAACTTTTCTCACAATTATGATTTGACTCCAGTAATATTTTGGTTTTATTCTCCTAACATTATAACTTTTTCCTCAACCTATATTTTCCCGACATTTTTTGGTTGGATTACAACTTTTTTCTCCTAATATTTTAACTTTATTTTTTGGAAAATTACTGCTCATTTTTTACATTTTGGCTGTTTCCTTGACGTTTGTTGTTAAATTGGGATAGGCTCCAGCATCCCCGTGACCCTAATGAGGATAAGCGGTACAGAAAATGAATGAATGAATGAAAAACAAATAAATGTCATGGAAACATCTGAGAGCCATATGTGGTCATCAAAAGAGCCACATCCGGCTCCCGAGCCATCGCTTCCCTACCCCTGCTCTACAGGTTTTGTTCACGAGTGATGGAAGGTTGGAGTGTGAGGACGGCAGGTGGACCGTCGCAGCGTCTGCGGCGATGCCGTCGCTGTAGCGGACCTTGGTGCCGAACAGAGAGCTGAGCCTAGGGTGAGGAGCTCGGTGTGGAGCCACTGCTTCTGGAACCGGTTGGGGTGGCTCCACCCTCCCTGGTGAGGAGTTCCAGGCATGCCCAGCCGGGCAGAACTAGGACAAGCTGGGATCCTATCACGCAGCAGGCCGCCTCCTCTCAGAGGAACCGGAAGAGGCGGACTGGCCAACTGAGACTACTGCCCCCATGGACCCAGATTAGCAGAAGCAAATGGTTGGATGATTGGAATTCCCGCGGGCTGATATGAACCCGCGTAGCAACCTCCCAGGTATGTTGTTTATGTTCATGTAGCCCAAGAACTGGTAATGGGTTACGACATACCAGATACCTACTCAGCTTGTTGATCTGTTATTGTGTACTAATTTGCCTTTCCAGATTAAACGCTTGTTCTTGGCGTTTAACTTTGCAAAAGAAATGTATTCATAAATATTATATATGTATTTATTTTTTCCTTCTCTTTTCATGACACGTTTTTTGCTACCGCGGAGCCAGCTATGGGAAATTCCGGGAGATATTAGCTTTGTAGACGAACCCCCACTCTGCTTTGTACCGTGACTCCGTTCCTATGAGTACCATAATTCCAGCGGTACCTCGGTTAACGTGGTGAGTTTTTTGGTTAACATCCAAAATGTACGCAAACATTTTTTCTTTGTTTGTGTTCGGGCGTCTGGTTGGAGGGCAATAGAACCACCGTAACAAAGTCCTACATGTGTGCTTGGTTTGTTCACGCAGCCATCCTGGATCGGAAACCTTGCATTGGGCCACACTTGACCACGTGAGGCATCCAGAATCCGGAGGCCCAACAGTGAACCCTCGGCATTGATGACTCTCGTCTGGATTTTTTTGTTGAGTATAACAAACTCCAAATAAGCTGCAATGAGTCCAAAGAAGGTTGGGACTGAAGAGGGTGAAGAAAAGTTCAAAGATGTTGCTGGTTTCGCCAGCAACGAGTGAGTCGGTCGAAAATTTTAAGGCAAGCAGAGGCCGGTTCGAAAACGAACGGGCATACACAACCTGGTTAGACACGACGGGTTTGCATGCGCCCTTCTGGTTGTTGGCCAAGGGTGTCCACTACAAATTCATCCATCCATCCGGTTTGCGGCTTTTCTCTTTAAATGCAAAAAAAAAGTATAGATTTTCTGTGCCACATGAGAGCAAAAACGGTTTCAAAAAAGGGATTGCCCTCCAAGCGTAATCTCCAGTCCCTCAAACCCCCTTCGCAAAAGTAGATCAAAGTGATGTTGAACGATCAATTGTCCATTCATTTGTCATTTTCCGCTTCCAAAACTCAAAATTTAGGTGTGTCTGGAACGGATTCATTGGATTTACATGATTTTCTATGGGAAAACATGCCTTGGTTAGGGTCCGTTTTTGGTTTCAGTCACAACTTCTGCAAAGGATTGATGACGATAACCAAGGCGCCGACGTGTATGTACGTATGCCACTGGAAGCGTGGACTTTCACAAACGGTTGGAATTATTTCCGTCGTGAAAGTCATCCGAGATTTACGCTACTTCCCGAATAGCCGTGCGAGTTGCCGAAGACGGCATTCCCACGTGCAAAGAGTTGTTGAAAAGACGTCATCACCGTACATTGAAAGGTTTAGAGTTGGTTGAAGAGGGAAAGGCAAAAAGACGCCCCTTTCCTGTCGGATTTTGGTTGAAAAGCGGCTATTTTTGGTACATATTTGGCCCAAATCAGACTAAACCCAGCCCAATTTTCAACATCTTTTTCTGGGCAACCGACCGGATTTTTGCCCACAAAACAACGTCCAAACGACGTCCGGTGTTGAGTGGGTTCGCTTTTAGGGAATCATTTGGAAAAGTTAGGTGGGCCAGAACTTACAGGCCGGCAAACACGGTATTTGGCAAATTGTGTGTGTGTGTAATTATGGACCTTTCTCCTATAAACCCGGCTACTCCGTCTATCGGTCCCAAGGATTCTGGTCCAGATGATCAAAGTCTTATGCTGGTTTCCAGAAACAGCATCGCAAAGACCGTCTCGGGCCACAGTCTTGGTGTTGAAGGATTTGGATGCGATCATTTGGGGGGGGATAACACCCACTCACGACTCAACTCTGACGACTCAGGACTCAAACACACGCTTCTTACGAACTGCGAGCCTGTATTGTGCGGACAATAAATAGCGCTGACAAAGGGGGTGTGGCCTTGCACGCAGACAAGGCTACTCCTTAAGAACATTAATGCTGTCGATATGTAACTCATCCTCGACGGAACCGGTGTGAGTCAAGACACGGGACGGGGGTGCTGGGTGACTCCTCAAACAAGAGTGGGACGGGGTGACCGGGCCACGTGCACTTTTGCCCCCGAGGCATTGTAAAGGAAGTCCTTCAAAAGAGTCCGATTACAAAAAAAAGTCATGCAGTGCTCCTCTGAGTAGATGTTGCCGCGCGTCTTCGTGTCTACGCTTTCCGGGAGACATAGCCTCCAAGGTTTGCTGGATATTTCAAATATCAGGACGTCCACTGACTGTGGGCCGGCACACACGGAAGACTCTGCGAGGGCTTCACGGACTGAACCAAATATCAGCAGCTCTTCACAGAAGAAACCCTGCTAAGGCCGATGGAACCTGCAGAAGGGGACAAAAAGCGGAGGGTAATTACGCTCACACTGGTGCTTCATCAGTCAGGAGGTTATTATTAGCTCAGACGCCTCAAGGGTGGGGTCTAGCGGAAGCACAAGCCCGCAGAAGAAGGCCAAGAACCTTGTCAGATGCTTGCTCGAAGAATGGACCTCCATCTCCGTACTTTTGAACTCGTTCAGTTCTTTCCGTATGGCGGCCTGCAAAAGAAAGCACCGTCATTTCTCCCCGCGTGGACAGATTCCTTCCGCGGCAGCCTGGATTGAGCGAAGACGCTCGCGACGTGACTTTGCGCCTTCTCTGGTCCCATCGATCTAGACCTACAACCGTGTCGCACGCACGGCCCGTGTACATGCAGTAAAACGTGCCCACGCAAAAAAGCACGCGCTACTACGACGGGGAATAAAAAAAACCAGCTGGTAACTTTTGAAAATGTTGGCAAATCAAGTGCCGCAAGGCATGCTGGGAAGCCGGCACCACACCGTAGCAAGCGACTCCCAGCATGCCTTGTGGCACCGTGTTGTAAATATTCTTACCGGTACAAGAACGAAGTACAAAGTGGAAATTCAGTCATAATTTTTCCATCCATCCATCCATTTTCCACCGCTTATCCGGGTCCGGGTTGCGGGGGCAGCAGCTTCAGTAGGGAAGTCCAGACTTCCCGGTCCCCAGCGACCTCTTCCAGCTCCATCGGGAGGACACCAAGGCGTTCCCAGGCCAGCTGTGAGACATAGTCCCTCCAGCGTGTCCTAGGTCTTCCCGGGGGCCT
>QODF01000067.1:1751053-1776037 GCA_024372805.1 Oostethus manadensis
GGACGCTAACGTCACGTTTCAAAGTCTTTCGCGGCGATTGTATTTTGAAGGGGAAAAAAGGGAACACCAAGTGCAGGTGGGATTGCAAGGTTTATAGTGTGTAAATGTCGGCTGGGGTTCAGGTTCGGCAGTCTGGAATTTACATTTACAGCAAAAAGGCTAAAACAAAACATGAATGTACATTTAAAGGCAAAGCTTTGCGCAATGAGCCCCGAGCCGCGAATAAAGGGCCGCACTCGGGACGCTCTTGGACTCAACAATCAATAGACTCTTAGTGGGACGGTTCGAGTTTAGTTTCCAGCAGCTGCTCGCGGGCCCACAGGGGTCCCGACAAATGTCTCGATGGGACTCCATTTTTTGGCACGCAGTTTCTGTTTTATTGGCCCTCGGCATGTCCAAAAAAAAACCAAACACTAATTGGCTTTGTCCCCGACAACACACAGCTTGCAGACAGCTGAGCGTTATGTTGACCTGCATTGGATTGGGTTTTGCAGCTTCAACGTACAAAGCGTATGACCGTGGCCCCCAAATCCTTTCTTTTTGAATTCGGGTACAATGCATTACAAGCAACACTGAGAAGTCAACGTTCATCAAGCCCCCGATCTGGTCAAAAACCAGAGCCACGCTTCAATATTGTTTGGTCTCGATGGTTTCCCGTTGTTGGGATCATGAACTGTCTTTTCTTGTGCACAACCGGGCGGATGTCTTTTATATAAGCAATGAAATTTGGCTTTAAAATTGCAAGGAAAGGCTACCAAAAAACTTCAAATATAATATATATTTTTTAATACGGACTAAAACATGACTTAAAATAAAACACCAAAAAAATGAAAGCCATCATTTCCCAATATGGTTGATGCAAAGAAACGATACGATGAAAATATTGCATGTTTTATGACTTAAAAAAAATAGATTTGGTTGAGTGGTATTCCTTCAAACGCGAACCCAAAACTTGTGAGGGTTTGAAACTTACGCTTCAAGATGTTCCGACTCTCCAGCTCCTCCACTGCAGGTCTCTGGCTCAGCCTCCTGCGGAAGAACACCAAGATTACGTTCTGGACCATTTTGATAATGGGCTGCCGGGTCTTCTTTCCACAGCGCGTGCGTGGTGGACCCTCAGCGCCACCAGCACTTTGGATGTTTGTGTCCTCTCAGCGTGAGCCTCCAAGAGCCACACATCCACGCGTCCAGAAGGCCCCTCGCTTGGCTCTTAAGACGTTTAGGAATCCGCATCGGAGCTAAGGTTTCGGGCCACGCGTCAAATCCAGTTCAGGTGTGTAAATACCGCTTTGGGTTCCCCTTGAATAGTAAAGTTGCTGATCCAGGACGAGGAGAGGGATGTGTGGAGGATGCTGCGGACCATCTGAGTGCCCGAGCGCGGCACACACCGCCTACTTTGTAGCCCACTAGGAAGGGGTGGGACGCACGCACACACACGCACACACACACACGCGCACACACACGCGCACACACACACGCGCCCTTTCAGACGCGCTGCGGTGCAACATTATCACTGATCAATTCATGGCATTATCTTCCCTTCCTTTCCTTCCTTCCTTCCCAACACAATCCCCTTTGTATTCAAATTGCAATGGGGAATAATTTGGGTTTACCCCCCCCGAGCTGCGCCGCAAGAACGTCGCACAACACAGCAGCAACAGAACCAATGTTGTAGTCGCGGTAAGGCGATGCGCTGCTCTGCCGGCACCGTTAGAGTTCGTTGTAAACACAGTACGAGTGTAACGTGCACACCGGTGTTTTAAAGCGCATGCAGAGGTGTAAACACAGTACGAGTGTAACGTGCACACCGGTGTTTTAAAGCGCATGCAGAGGTAGATGAAGCTGCTGGATGCGCATGCCGCTACGGCAATTTTGTGGTGGTAATACATACTGGGCAAGTGGGTCGCCTACAGCCACGACTGGCGCGTCAAATATCAAATACAAATAATTTTCTCCATGTTTTTTTCCCCAGCTCAGCATTGCAGGGACGTCACGAACGCATGGTTGCTCATTCACAAGAATATCGCACAACACAGCAGCAACAGAACCGATGTTGTAACGGCAAAAGGTGCCAAACTGCTCAGCCAGCATTGAGAAAGTTCACTGTACACACAGTACGGGTGTAACGCCCGTGAGGTTCACACCAACGTTTTGGAGCGCAAGCAGAGGTAGATAAAGCTACAAGGTTTACAAGCTCTAAATGATGATGACTTCAGATTCCCATTTTGCTGTTGGGAAAGAATTATTTCATGTGCTGACTCTGCAATAAAAATTGAATGTGCAAACAAAGGGTAGCCTACAGCCACGACTGCTATTATCTTTTTTCACCCAGTTAAACTGGCCCAATTTAAAAATAAATAAAATCTAATATTTTTTACTTAAATAAGTAAATACATATTGCTAAATAACATTAAATAAATCTTTTTTATAAAATAAAAAACATTGTTTATTAAAATAATATTAAAAACGAAATAACAAAATTTTATTTTATTTTGAATATCAGAATATCAATGTCGGAATATGAATGTCAGAATATAAAAAAAAAATACTTTTCTCAATTTTTTTCCCGAGTGGGAAAAGGGCGGTCGCCTACAGCCACGACTGTTTTTTAACCCATTTACATTGGAGCAATTTGAAAATAAATAATTGAAATTCAATAAAATATTTATTCATTTTCTATGCCGCATATCCTTTCAATAAAATAAATGTTTATTTATTAATAATGCGCAACACAGCAACAACAGAACCAATGTTGTAAATGTGGTAAAACGCTAAAGTGGCCATCCAGCATTAATAGACCTCATTGTAAACAACAGGATGAGTGTTATGCGCATTTCACACCAACTTTTGGAGGCGCATGCAGAGGTAAAGCTGCTGGACGCTGACGACTTCAGATGCAGCTACTCCAATTTTTAAAAAAGGGTTTGCCTACAGCCACAACCCACATTTAAAAAAAAATGTTTTTGACCCATTTACATTCCAATTTTAAAATAAATTAAATACAATTGTATTTTTTATAAAATAAATGCATAAATACATTCTTTTATTAAAATAAAAAAAACATTTTTATGACATATTTAAATCAATTATTTAATTACAATTCAATTTAATTTGAAAAATAAATGAATACATTTCATTTTATTTTATTTAAAAAGTAAATTAATATATTTAATTTTATTTTATTTAAAAACTAAACAAATATATTTAATTTTATTTTATTTAAAAACTAAATAAATACACTTAATTTCATTTTATTTTATTTGGATGTGTCATGCAAAAAGACTTTCTCCCCAGTTCTGCATTCAGTTAGGAAGTCATCCTCTCACGTGCTGACTCGCCAGTAAAAATTTCACGTGCAAACAAACAATAATTGCCTACACCTCAATTTGACAGCGATCATATGCGAACGCAGCTGTGGATCACATGACCTGTGACTTTAACCTGAGTCAGCGTTCCACGTCACCTGAGAATTCCACCCACGCCTCTAAAAGGTTAGAGGGGCCGACATGCAAGAACAGCGGTGGGTGACGAACGCAGCTAGCGGAAGTGAACATAACAGCCTTCAAGGAAACAAAAAAGAACCCTCAGCGTGAAAAATGTTGATGTTGTTCTGACCTACTTAAAAGAACACGATGTCTTCATCAGAGCAGACGGACAGAAGGTGTTTTTTTATTTAGGATTTTGGCACATTTTTTCTTTAGTATTTCAACGCTATGCTACTTAAATGAGATTATTTTTCCATCCATCCATTTTCTATGCCGCTTATCCTCATTAGGGTCACAGGGATGCTGGAGCCTATCCCAGCAGACTTTGGGCGAGAGGCGGGGTACACCCTGGACTGGTCGCCAGTCAATCGCAAGATTATTTTTCCGAATGCTGTATTACAAATGTACTCTTGGAAAATTGGGGTTTATTTTTTCTTGATTCTCGAGTTTTTTTCCTTAATATTTTGACATATATCGACAATATTCTGGTTTTTTCTTTATTTTTTGTTGCCATAATATTTAGACTTTATTCGCACAACATTCTAACTTTTTTGCACCCTCATTTTTCCAAAAATTACATCAAAAAAATGGCCTTCTTTCCATTCATATTTCAACACGATGCTACTAAAATGACGTTCTTTTCTTATGATATTACGTTATTCTCAAAAAATGATGAATTTTTCTCATTAGATTTAAAAAAAAATCCCAATATTTTGACTTTATTCTGCAAATTTTTGCTGATTTTTAAAAACTTTTCTTGTAAAATTATTATTATTTTTTTATGTGCCGAGGGCCTCCCATTTGTGCTTTTTGGAAAATACCAGGTGGGGAGCAGATGCAAATGTAACAATTTTGCACCCACAATATGATTTATCAATCTGAAACATGTTTGCGGCCGGTGTTTTAGTGTCTATTTTTAGCAGCACTTGTCAGCATATTTGGATTGGCAGAAATTGCTTGTTGTTTGGGATCTTCTTCAGATCTTCTGTTACTAATTCAATTTTTGGGGGGGAAAATTAACTACTAACAGTGACTTACTTTTAAAAGTAATTTTCCCAGCACTGCAAATTGAAGTGTACTGATGATAGTAGTTTAACACACTATTATGGACGCTAACCGAGGCGTATTCACTTGATTCTGTTTAACCGATGTTTGTATGTAATAAAGGGAATTAGGGAATAATTGTGTTAAATTGTTGTGTTCACAGTAGATGATTGTAATCTGCCAAGAAAAAAGTCTTCTCAGTCTATCACTGGAGCCTGACAGTGATAGTGATAGAAATCTGCCAAGATAAATTCTTCTCACTGTGTCAATGGAGCAGAACGGTGATAATAATCTGCCAAGAAAAAAAATCATCCCAGTCTGTCAGTGGAGCAGGACAGTGATAGTGATAGTAATCAGCCTAGAAAAAAATCGTCTCAGTCTGTTAGTGGAGCAGGACAGTGATAGTAATCTGCCAAGAGAAATTCTTCTCACTCGTCCATGGAGCAGGACAGTGATAGTGATAGTAATCTGCCAAAAAAAATTGTCTCAGTCTGTCAGTGGAGAAGGACAGTGATAGTGGTAGTAATCTGCCCAGAAAAAAAATCATCTCAGTCTGTTAGTGGAGAAGGACAGTGATAGTAATCTGCCAAGAGAAATTATTCTCACTCTGTCAATGGAGCAGGACAGTGATAGTGATAGTAATCTGCCAAAAAAAATTGTCTCTCTCTGTCAGTGGAGAAGGACAGTGATAGTGATAGTAATCTGCCAAGAAAAAAAAATCATCTCAGTCTGTCAGTGGAGCAGGACAGTGATAGTAATCTGCCAAGAAAAAAAATCGTCTCAGTCTGTCAATGGAGCAGGACAGTGATAGTGATAGTAATCTGCCAAGAAAATAAAATCGTCTCAGTCTGTCAGTGGAGCAGGACAGTGATAATGATAGTAATCTGCCAAGAAAAAAAATCGTCTCAGTCTGTCAGTGGAGCAGGACAGTGATAGTGATAGTAATCTGCCAAGAGAAATACTTCTCACTCTGTAATTGGAGCAGGACAGTGATAGTAATGTGCCACTGAGACTGCTCATCTGTTGCTGTGCATTGGATAATGCTGGTTGTCCATGATTGACATGGACATAGATGTACTTTGATAATATTTTCACAGGATTTATTCTGATTCTAATCAAGATCAACTGAAAAACTAACCCTGTATGTGCTTGGCACTGGTATGAATACTACATTTTGCAGCTCCTAAAATGCGCTGCATGGTTTCTGTGTTGTAATATTAAATGTAGGAATTAAAAAAAAAAACTTCCCCAAACAAGACTGAGTCAAACCGTTTCTCCAAATAATCCCAACAGGCCTTTAGTCAGAAGCTCCTGCCGAGATGTGTGCTTCACAAGTACTCACCCACTCTGCTTGGTCAGAGGTTCCCCGTTTTGGTAAGTGAACACACCAGCCTGTCAAAGCCATGAGCTGCCTTGAACGGCAAAGGCCGATGACAATGTCAGACCGCTGCGAGCGGAGGACAGCGGGACGAGTCAGGCGTGACGAGACCCGGGCGGGGATGCCACCGCTGCCCACCGAGGTGTGTCGTAATGCCTCGCTCTGTCCCCCTCAGCCCCACCGCCCGAGGACAGCAGGGTGGGGGGCGATCACGAGTCTTTAGGATGAGGAGGAGTATTTTGGGTTGGCATGCCAGGAAAAATGAAGGAAACTACTTTTGTCACAGCCTAACCCAAACATGCAACTGGCATGCCAAGACTCTTGACCCAGTAGTCTTCCATCATCAGGACACGGGTTGAAAACATTGTAGGAGGGTGTTTGAGGAAAATGGTGATATATTTCCTCACATCAAAAAATATGTATACGCTACCAGTCAAACGTTTTAGAACACTCCCAGTTAAGCAATGCCATTAAAGCTGGGTTTAAAAAAAAGGACAAACTTTTGGGTCAACATTGGAAAGCAATGCAATGCACCAAGTTCCAAGTTCCAAGTTCTGGAGTACTTACTACCTCCTCTGTCCGCATAAGAAAACAGTGTTCAGAACTCACTGTGGTACCATACCCCGGTGAGCGTCAGTTGAACAGCACTGAACCGCAGAAAGTAATTTGTTGCTGCCGGAAAAGACCATCTTAACACGTAAGAACGTCGCTTTTTCCTCCAGGGAAACCAGAGTGTCCCAAAACTTTTGACCGGTAGTGTGCACAATCTGAAAAAAATGAGGTCAACCGCCGTCCGGAAATTGAGATTCCCTTTGACCCGGCTCACCCATTAGCTAACGCGCTCGCTGTACCCTGCTAAAAAAAAAAAAACCCAAACAAAATCAATGCCACATTTAGTTGCATAAAAATGTCAGTCAGTCCATTGCGGGTCATGGCCCAATACGGACATGCCACCCTGTTCTACCAATAGATTTCTCCATTTAGCATTAGGTGACAGCTATCACAATTACAGCGGTGTGTAGTTGGGCCAGTAACCACTATAGGGCTGACCTACAACTTCAGTTCCAGTATTTGTTCCATGAAATTGCGGCGGCAGTTTTGCGCAAAGCTAGAGGCTGGAATAAATATTGAGCAGAAATGGGCAAAGAAAAAGGGAATTTTGAAAGCTTAGCTTCAAAGCCCCGGCAGATGGCTCTCTCAACAAGACTTAAGTTATTTGTGTCGGGTCTGTGACTTGAGTCGTCACGAAGTACA
The DNA here is from genome assembly GCA_024372805.1 of Oostethus manadensis. Taxonomy (NCBI): domain Eukaryota; kingdom Metazoa; phylum Chordata; class Actinopteri; order Syngnathiformes; family Syngnathidae; genus Oostethus; species Oostethus manadensis. The sequence continues at coordinate 1,758,215 of QODF01000067.1, forward strand.
TCGCCTCTGGGAGAAGAGAGAAATGACCGGTGCAGTGCAGGTATTGTATAATTGCATAAGTAATACAGTGGTGCCGTGGCATAAACTGTCCCAACTAAAAAGCATTTTTAGATTCAAGCCATCTCTGGTTTTGCTTTGAACTGCCAGCTAAAATTGAGAAATGAGAGCTTTTTGGGGCGCTGGCTAATGCTATGCTATTGACACTAGCACTAGCACTAGCGATCGTCCGTACATTATAGAAATCAAATTTATATTTTTTAGTATGGAGTTTTCAAAACTATGACAGGAACAACATCATATTAAAAGCACTAAATGAATACAGAACCACCATTTTTTCAGTGGGAGATTAATCGCGATCAAATATTTTAATCGATTGACAGCCCCAGTTATTGCATATTTTTTAAACAACATTGACCAACATTTGATTTGGAGGCGAGGGATGGGGCACACCCGGGATTGGACACTCTCCCCCCGTACCTGACATTATTAAAAGTTGCATGGTCGGGCTGCGGGTTGGCCGACATGAATCAAAGTGATTCCAAATCCCCCGCTGGGACTACCTAACCTAGCTACGGTGCCCTCAGCTGTTGCACGGCCCATGCAGCGGGGGTTTATTCACGGACAGCAGCTGTGGTTAGACGCCCTGGCCTCTTTCTCCAAAAGGCAGCTGCAGTGTCAGCAGGAATGGGTTCATGTGCCGCAATTACCGGTTCACGCAAGACTCGGGAAATCGAGTCAAAGAGCAAGCAGGCTACTTTAATCATCACCATCACACATCATTGTTGGTCTTTCTGACCTACAGCCAAAAGTACCCCTAACGATGGGTCACGTGCCCACGAAGCACACAAATCAGTCCTGTTTCTTCACAAAGAAGCTTGGTGAGATAGAGACCACCGTGGAAAATGGAACAACTACAAGCCTTCACTCTGGAGCTCCATTCAAGTTTTTACCTCTTGGGGTAAAGGATTGTTCAGACCAGAATTACGAGGGTGGAACTGGTTAAGGAGCAAATTAAGTGATTTTGGGACCACTTTGCTGTAATCGATTGTCATGATTGGGTCTTCCAGCTTGACGGTGACCAGAAACGTACGGACAATTCAACTAAGCAGTGTCTACAGATGGGATTTATGGCTCTTTGGGGGGAGCCAGATCTTGATGAGCCATTCCATTCAAGGAGACGTTCAAAAAAGTGGCTAATTTGGATCCTATTTATGTTGAGATTGAAGAAGCCAGCCTGGCCTTCACTCGTTTTATCTGGGAAATAATCACCGGAGGTCAAAGAATTTATATACCCCACCAATATGAGTTTGGATTATTCTGAAATATTGGTCATAACCCCGTTCCTCTTGTTCATGTTAATGAGCCAATCAAAAGAACCAGTTTGTTCTTGAACGCTACCATAAAGCAGTGACCAAACACAGCTCTGTCCCGGAGATGAAACACCGTCCTATTGTCCAAAATAAAATGTAATACCTCCTCCTTATGCAAATGGTTCAGAACTCATTCCAGCAAGCTTTTGGAGCCAGAACCCAAAAAATATGGGCACCAGCTCAACACCCCTATGAAAGCATGATAATGAAAAAACAAACCTAGTCTGAACCAGCTCCAAACCAATCACAGTAGAAAGGGGGTATTAGAGTGGCCTAGCCCAAGAACCAGATTTGGCCTCCAAAGACCAGGTCGCCCGGGCACCCGCCCTCAACCGCTGCCCAAATTGCATACGCTTGCTCCATGCGGTCACTGTACCGGACTGTAGTGGTGAAGAGAAACCTGAGCCAAAAGGCAATGCTCTCAATTTACCGCTCATTCCAGGTTCCCACCCATACCTATGGCCATGAGCTTTGGGGCATGACCAAAAAAACAAAATCGCGGCTTCTGTAGGTTGGCTGGACTTGCCCTAAGAGATAAGGTGAGGAGCTCACATCGAGAGGAGCCGGTTGAGGTGGCTCAAACATCTAGTTCGGAAGCCTCCTGGATACCTCTTCCTGGCATGTCCAACCAGGAAAAGTCCCTGGGGCAGACCAAGGACACGTTCGAGGGATTATGTCTCACAGCTGGCCTGGGAACGCCATTGGATCCGCCCAGTGGAGCTGGGAAAGGTGGTCGGGGATCGGGAAGTCTCGACTTCCCTACTGAGACTTCTGCCCCTGCGACCTGGACCTATATAAGCAGAGGAAAGTTGAATGGAACGGAGTTGCCTAGCCAGTCTTCTGACCCCAAACTCCAACAAAATCAATGGAGAGAGATGAAAGTTAGAGTTTGAAACCTGGAAACAGTATCTGTAAAGAAAGTTGTCCAAAACCCAACCCTGGTGACAAACCGCAACAAAACCGTCTGACCTCAACAAAGATTTCTTACGAGTTGGAATGTAAATGGTGCCAACCAGAGTGGCTGTGGGAATCTATGTTGGTAAACTTTTTTGGACACCTTACAAGTGGAACTGGACACCCAGTTGACAGTCCAGGCTTTTAGCTCAATGGACAGAGTTCTCGACTCACATTCTGCGGACCCTGCTTCGAGACAGGATCAGGACACAAGGCAGGTTACACTGGTGGCGTGATAGAGATGAGAGTAAGGTTTACGGGGGTGAGTGTGCCACGGGTGCCAGCCAGTGTGGCGGTACAAATGTATGTTGGGAAACCTCACTCACTGTCACCTTAAAAGTGGTCATTCTGCAGACCCGGTTTTAACCAGGCAGGTGAAAAGTCGCCTCTTGCCTGGGGACCAGATACTTATTTCATTCCACCAAATGCAAATCAATCAAACATGTTTATTTTATGTTAGTTTCTGTTTAATGAAGTACGCAAACTAACACGAGACGGGGTTGCGGTTTTTAATGACTGCGCATCACAGGAGAACAGGGGCAGTGCAGTCACGGAGATACCAGGATTCCCGTCAGAACAGGCCCCGAGGTGACGGCGAGCTGGGCTGTGACGTGCCCAGGACATCGATGAGGACTACTGCTGCAGCTGCATTTGGCTAAATTTAGTAACACGGGGTTTTCCCTTCCGCCAGGCAGAGCCAAACCAGTGCTGTTCATTCTGCTGCAGACTGGTATGCTTTTTTTCAAATACACGACAATGGCTATACTGGGGACTCCCAACCAAAGTGAGAGGGAATAACTTCAAATAATGGCGACAAAGGAGCAAAACAATTTAAGCTATACGTGTTTTATTTAAACATCTTTGGGTCTATGAGGGTCTACGGAGCAGGGCAGTCCTTGATTGTGACTCACGGGAAGTTTCTTTTCCGGAATTCAGGTCCGGCCACGATGGCAGCAGACTGTGACGTCGAATCCCACTGAGGTTCCTCTGTTTCAAAGACCAGCAGCCACCAGCGGTACACAGACTACATGATGGAGTGATGGAAGTACTCTGCTACATCAAAGTGCCCCAAATCTTCTAAAATAGATACTGCACATTTTGTGTCCGATGATCCGGAATCACATCGCCCGGGCCTGGCTGGGATCGTTCTCAGTCCAAACTGAGAATCTCCAACAAACTGCAATGCCCGTGCTCGTGGTAAAGGAAGATGTAGTCACCCATGCAATTCCAGCTGCGTTTGTGAGATACTTTGTATGACATGTCTGTGTGTGAGAACGTCTCTTTAGGGCCAGGACGAGCTGGGTGCAAAGACAAACGTGCTTCTAGTCTTTTTCCACTCAGAAGCTGCACGCCGTCATGGGATATTGTAAAACGCTGCTTACATTAAAGCGGTAGAACACAACATGCTAAACCACTGTAATTGGGATGGCTGCTAGACTAAGGTAACCCCCGCTAGCTTCTATTCACGAAGCGGGACCAGAAGCGGATGTCCCGCCAACTTTTGCCAGTGGTTTTATCGCCATTTCAACGTGTTTACTCCGGGATGGGGCGGTTTAGTGTTTGTAATGAGATTCCGCCACGATGGAGCCGTCCGCCGGAGAAATACTTTACCCACCCGAACGTGCCGTCTCCTCACGACGACAGCGTCTCATTCCCATTATGTCAATTTCCACGATATTCCGCGTTAACAGTCAATTCTGTTTTGTTTGACCGATTGCACAACTCCGTAAACCCAGAAGTCCCAGGGACTCTCAGAACCGGTCCCTTCAGTTTTGGCTGTTCTCTGCGCAGTGCCGTGGACCTCATCGTGAGAACGAGGCCAACCAAGCCAGACGGAGACGCAGGGAGTTGGTGCTGACACCCCGGTCTGAATTAGTCGATGCGGACGGCCTGCCGAACAGTCCGGAATTTGGAGGAAAAACAAGACGGATTCATCGGGCCCTACTGCAGGGAAGAGCGTCGGAACAGGTCACTGCTCAGTGTGTCCTTTCCCCAATGTTACACAAACCGCACCCCATCGTCCCACCTCCCGCTAATGACCCATCATTGAACACTTCCTGTGTTTATGCAGGAGGTATCACGTAAGCGCGCGAGTGTTCCATTAGCAACTTGCTACGCGCGTGACTTTTTGGCGTCGTCAATAAGTGACGGGTGCGCGTGTGTGCGTCGGTTCGCCTGCGTGGGCGGGGACCGCATGGAATATCATCGAGTCAGATGCACATGCAGCTACAGTGTTCGTGCCACGCGGAGGGACGCACGGCTGTGAAATGCCTGCGGTGAGGGTGTGTGTGCGCACGTGGCACCTGGAGATACGGGATGCCAAGCCCCGAGACGCTCCGCGTGACTGTTATGAATGTTACCCATTCCTCAAGCGCGTGATATGAAGTGGTCTTTGTTAGTTTGTGTGGGGAAGGGGGGCGGGGCATTGGCAACAAATATCACCACAGTTGGTGTCAGAAGTGGGATGGCCAGTCAGAAAATAGGCGTAGTCATCTTTCGAGGCTTCACCCTATCATGGTTTTCAAAACATATATTTAGGTCTCAGAAGAGTCGAAGATTCCATGATTCGATTCGGAGGAAATTGTCACGTGATCAAGGTCGTGCAAGTCCGACCACAAGGGGGGTCCCATGAAGTCTTTGTTTTTGTTCTAAATGGCCTATTTTGATACACATGTGTGTTAAAAAAGGCCTATACCTAGTCAGGGGGGCGGCGCATACACGCAGCAAACCCCAGCGTCTCTTCCCGATTTGCGCTTTTGTAGGGAAACAAGCCTGACAAGAGCTTTTGGATGCTGGATCTTCATCACTGATCTTCGACCCGTCCCCGGAGTGCCGAAGTCTAGTGCTCCCGAGCAGCGTGGGGAACGTAAACAAATTCGAATACTTGGCTGTTAGTCCATGGACAAAAGAAAGTATGCATTCAAAGACAGGCCCGTTAATTTAGAAATCATGCTGTTTCATGGTTGAATTATTAGTCCTATTTTATTAGTCCAATATTTGCCTAAATTTGGCATTTTCGAGCATAAAAATGCCAAAATCAACTAAAATACAAAGATACGGCATTCCGAAGACGCATTCAAAAACGGGATGCTTTGTAGTATTCCACGCTGGTCCGTAGGTGTCAGGGATGTTACACCGATGAGACAGTAGCGACCACAAGTAGTTAAAAAAGGAATTTAAAAAAAAAAGCAATTCTCCTGATGCTAATAATTGAGTCTATACTATGTCTAATTTGATCTCATTATGTCTACTACATTGGGCGTGTAAATTCTCACTTACATCCAAAATGTAGCACATAGGGGTGTTATTTCATGTCTAGAGGGCTCTAATAATATGAGTTACTGTTACTGTTGCTGTATTTAGAAGGTTTTTTACGCTCTAACTATGAAAATAATGGATTTATGAACGTGGGATCCTGCACGGTCGGACTTACTGTACTTGTTTTATATAGTTTAACCATGATTCAGTACGAGGGCCGCGCCAAAAAATGGTAAAATATGCACACTAACATGCAATCTAGTCCTACGTTCTACTCCATGATCGGCATCACAAGCAAACGCTGCCATTTGACTCGTTTGGACGCGTCCTCCACAGTTTCCCCGTCTTCCAGTGACACGGCAGAAGCCGTCGCCAAACTGACGTTCCGGGAAATCCCACGAGGAACGGCAAAAAGCCCACCGGAGGTTTCTTTGAAGCAGAAGAAGACAATGAGAAAACATAGCCTAATAATAATGATAACTGTCATTGAAAAGCCACAAACAAATGTCCCAGAGTTTTGCAATCTCTGTCGGGATTTACTTGTTTTTTTCCCAGAGATGTGCATCCCTTATTAGTCCCGCTCCTTTTTCCGCACTGCCGTTTCCCAGTATCATCCGCCACCACCCCCGTCTATCCCCATTTGTGCCCTCGTTTCCTTTGGCCGGTGTTTCTGTTTCAGGATTTTGCGCCTTTTGTTTGCCCGCGCCTCGTCCGTGCTTCACCGACTCACCCTTTGTGTCAAATCTAACTGAGGACTTTATTCAAGCGCCGCGTGCGTCCGTACTTGACCGTCCCGCGTTCGGCTCGGCCGGGCCCGCTTGGGACTCGGCTCAGAAGGGAACCTTTTCCTTCCTCCGCGTCTCAGGCTGGAATCGAACTGCAAATGTCAGTTGCATGGTTTTGTGGGTGGTCACCAAGAGACGATCGTTTATTATGATATATGACATATATATTAGGCCGATATATGATATATATATTATATATATTATGATATATGATAGTTTTTAATTTAGAGCAGAGAAAACCTTAAAAACACCTTCTAAATTCATTTTTAGCGTGATTAGAGCCCTGTAGATGTGAAGTAACACCCCTATATTCACTTCTACACTTGTATTACCCAAAATAGTATAATAATAAAAAATATGCTGATTTAAAAAGACATTACACAGACTCATGTTGGCATTGACAGGATACTTGGTGGCTATTGTCTCATCAATGTAACGTTCTGACCCCTAGTGGCCAGTGTACAGCAATGGCGTAGAGCAGGGGTACCCATCTACAGGACCAGTACCGGGCCACAGGAAGCTTTCAGGTGCAATGATTAAAAAATAAATAAATAAACATTTGTAAATAACCACAATGTCAACTTTGGAAATATGGGTCATTGTTTTATTTCAAAAATAGTCTTTAAATGCACCATTGTGCGTGTGCTAACTTTCTCTCATGCCGTATTTTTACCGTTTTTCTTCACTTCATATTTGCTCCCAAACGCTGGCGCTATGTGGTAAAGCATAAAAGGTGCTAATGTGCACATTTGTTGCTGCACAACCTCAAGTTAATTGAAGCTGAAAACCTAACCCCAGGCTTGTACTGGTGCATGGTGGGAATGCGTTCATTTTGGGCTTTTAATTTAACGGCGTTACTGTCTTCCTTGGTTTTACACAAGGCTGGAGGACCGCTGGCGTAGAGAACACGTACGCAGTGAACATTCACACAGGAGCTGCTGTCAGCCACAACTCACCCCGGTCACGGGCACTCTCGTCAATGCTAACCATGCGAACAGTCAGCAACTTTACAGTAGCTAGCGCCTCTTATAGGCGCACGCAGATATTACACAACATCTAACATCTTCTAAATGCCTTCTACTTGCATTTCCGTTCATTTAGCCATTTTTAGGATTGAAAACACTTGATTTGGGCACGGAATATGTACAATTTGCTTATATATGCATATGTTTTACCTACTAGTAGGCCGTGTTCAACCTCATTTATTTATTTCAAACAGCACGTCCAGCCATGCAATACGTAATACTTGTTTTTTTTACCGCTCTTCCATTGTTCAGCTTTCATTGCACAATTGCCTTCAGTGTTGAGACACAGCACAGCTTTGTGTTTCCACGATGTAAGCTTCGGCTCCGTCAGCTGCTCTTACCAGTCCCAACATTCACTACAGCAGCGCATTGTAATGCCACACAACGCGAGAGTTGCATCAAAAAGTCCGCCTAATTGTGCGACTGAAATAATGGCCGTAGTTTGGACAGTATTGTTACGTGCAGCTCGAATGGACCCAACCTAGCCCGAGCCCAGGCGGGTCCCAAGTGCCTTCATTTTTGTAGAATAAAGTCGAAATAAAAAAGATGTTTTTTCTTAAGTCGTAATGTTATGAGAAACAAACAAACCCCCCAAAAATTGTCAAAATATTATGGGAATAAAGAAGAAGAAGAAAATCTACAAGTAAAAACTTGAAATAGGTGGAAAATAAAAGATAAAAACCACAGCAGTAAAAAAAAAAAAAGCACAGTCAAAATATTAAGAAAGAGTAGAAAAGTTGTAAATTCCCAAGAATAAAAATAATATTAGGAGGAAAAATAACCTAAAAGTCAAAACATTATGACAAACAAACAAAATGTGTAATTTTATAGTATTTGTAATTTTATAATATTTTCCATATATTATAATACATGGGAAAAAGTCATAATGTTACAAAAAGAAAGATTATTTGAGAAGAAAGTTGAAACATTACGACAGGGGTGTCCAAACTTTTTCCACTGAGGGCCATATATTAAAAAATCAAAGGATGCTTTGATATTTTTGCGTATATTTTTTTATTTTATAAAAAGCCTAAAAAACCCTTTTTGCATATATTTCATGCCAAAGCATCGCGCTATTAATGATTAATATCAACATATCAGCATTTTTCTTTACATTGTGCCCTTTTGCTGTATTTTTTTTTTTTACACTTTTGCTGTTTAATTTTATTTTTACAACATGCCGAGAGCCGATAATAAACGAGTCACGGGCCGCAAGTGGCCCCCCCGGGGTTCCCCACTTTGGACACCCCTGTATTAGGGAAAACGCAACCAAACAAAACGGCAAAAATGTTGGCCAAAGACGGCATTTCCATTGAATAATATGCTTTCCCTCTCTCTCTCCGTATCACAAACCCCAACTCACCCCTAACTTTTTCCACCGAGGGCCACAGTCGGAAAAACGAAAGGATGCACTTAAATATTTCATAAAATTGATCTTTTGTAAAAATATGCCAGGGAAAAAATGCACCTCAGCTTTGTGACGTAGGTGAAAATTATTAGTATGGACTTTGCTCTTTTTTCACATTTTTGACGTTGTTTTGGGAGGGAGGACTGTTCCAAATATTTCAACATTATTCTTAAATAATCTTTTTAAATTTGCTTTTTGAAACGGTTGAAATATGATGACTTTCCTCCCACAATGTTCAGACTTTTTTCCCCAGCCTAATTTTGTTGTGTCTTATGAATTTTTCAACCTTGTGCAACTAAAATGACTGAAATGATGAATATTAGAAGTTTACTTTCGTAAAATTGCCACTTTTTTTCTCGTTAGAATGCAACTTTTTTCCTCTTAATATTCAGACTTTATTCTTGCAAAATTACAGCACTTTTGTCCTTTTTTGTGATATACATATGTAATAAATATATATATGTTTTACATTGAATTTATACTTTCTTTAATTTTTTCCCACACAGTGATTTACTTATTACTTTATTCCCATAATATTTTTGCTTTTTGTGGTAACATTATTAGTTTTTTGCAACTTTGTTTCTCATTACATTATGGCATTACAAATAATGTTTTTTTTGTTTTACTTAATAATAAAGTATTACAACCAACTGCTACTAAAACCATATATGTTATCTTATAAATGACTTTATTCCTGTAAGCCAGATGATTTTTCTTTTTCCGTTTGTTTTTATTGGATTTATTGCTAAATTATATTGTTAGATTGTGCCGCGGGCCGCAAACGGCCCCCGGGCCGCAGTTTGGATACCCCTGCCCTAACTTCTTAGCACATCCACATTTGTTGCTTTACAAAATATCCAAGCGGCAAAGTCGCATCCTTTGATTTTTCACTAAGTTGGGACTCCCCAGCCCTGACCCAAAATCAAACCTTGCCTGACCCTAAGCCATAACCTTTTGGACTTCACACCAGCGTCCTAACGGGCCCGTCACACTTATACCGGAGCTTAGCGCAACTGCGGAGACCAAACGTTTCTGTCCCTGACAGGGGCGCTTCTGTCTCAGACAAAATCGGCGGCGGAGAGCAGGACGTACGGAAACGAAAGCACGCCGCTCTTCTCAGCTGAGACGGGACGGAGTCATTCCTTTCGGCAAAAAGCGCGAAAACCGGCGGAACGAGCTTCTGTGAAGTCGGCGACAACGAGACATCCTACTGAGGTTTCAAGCGGGGCGCCGTGCTCCACCGCGAGCGTTGGGCGTTCGCTACAGCACTCACCGGCAAACTAACCGGATTTGACTGGTAATCCTATTAAAGTCTTCACGGCAGATTACTACCATTTATGTAACCCAAATTATGACTAGGTCGCATTCTTGCTTTCGGAAAATCCTCCTCCACCCTCGGCCAGCTTTGACCCAGAAAGGAGCACATGAATGACAATAACAGCCCTTGTTGGGACAGGACCCTGCTGATCCCTGGTATCTGATCATGCAATTAAGATAATGTCATTTGAGCCGCTTTAAACAGAGGATGTCACTTGCAATCAAACCAGGAAGGACACAACACGGCAAAGCAATAAACACACAAACATGGGACAGGGTGGGGCTGTGAATGGCCGAGTACCCGGGGTGCCGTGAGACACGAGATTGGGTTCCGGAGGATGAGCGTTCATGAGACGCACGCTCTTAAGGCTGCGCAATTGGCCCATTGCTTGAAAGGGGCGTGTTCCAAAAAAATAGCAGTGTTTGCCTTTGGCTTTACAGACGCAAAACTATTTTGTTTTGGTTTCAAAAGCCATGACAGTACAGGGTCCTGAATGGGACTGGTCACCCTGTCAGTAGGACCCGTCCACAGTCATTGTATTGTCATTGCTTTTACCAGTATCAACATTCACCTTTTTCTATATACGTTACGCCTTTTTGCTCTAGTTTTCCACTTTTGCTGGACTTTTGCTTATTCTATTCCACTGCTGATGTTCCACACTTTGGACATCCATGCGTGTTTCACCAGGAAAGCCAAGTGTGTCGCCAGCGGTTAGGATGCATTGTGGAGGGGTTTATGCAGCTTCCAGACTGACTGGTTGTGTTTAATCGCCAAATAAACAACACTTCCTGTTCCTCACATACCAAAATTGTTCTGTTCTACATTTGTTATGAAGTTGGCGCTCAGCCACTTGTCACGACCATACATACAGCCGCTCGTGATTAAGAGTGCAGACAAGTCCCTACACCTCTGTGTTTTGATCTGACAAATCTTTGGTAGGTTTAGTCAAATTGTGAAATTACTACAACTTCTTCTTGCACATTAACACGGACAGAGCTGTCCAACTCCCATGGAAAAAAACAGCCACTCGTTGTTGACGCAAGGAACACCGAGGTTTATAATGTGTGCATAAAGCAGTTCATAAGCCACTCGGATAATTACTGTATGATTCATAGAAGCAGTGCCGTAGCTCGCAGTTCTGGCTGCCCTCTTTTCAACAGACAAAATGACCAAATGGGAAATTTCGCAAGATCTCGGGACACCCCTACTGGTTATTGATGGGAGGCTAATGGGGGTTCCACTCACTTGGCCAACTTCATCTCTATCTGCTGACGAATGGCCTGCCGTTCCTGGTCGCTGCGGACTGGGAAGATGTTGCGGTCCTCCAGCTCTTGCTTGCTTGGTCGATTCCGAAGCTTCACAGCCAGAAGCTCCTTCCTCATCCTGCGCGGGAGGGTCCCTGTTGTAGTTGGACAAACATAAAGGTCAACCATGGCATAGATGTCTTCAGGTTACAGCAAAAATGTTTTCATCACAACAACCCGCACCATCCGCCGGAAACCAAGGAGTAAAGACCTCTGTTATGACCGGGATTAGCACTAAATCCACCAGATTTTTAGACACACGTCAAACCTTGGGTCAATATATTGCATATAAAGTCATGATTCAGCATTTTCTGCCCTGCATATCTGTGGGAAAAACCAGCCAGATGTTGCATTTTTTCTGCAAAAATATTACAAATATATATTTTTACTGCATATATATGGCAGATTGACAAAAGAAAGTCTCCAAATACAATGCTACTCTTTTTTAACAAAGATAAAGTCGCTGAGTATCGGTAGAGTCTTCGGATCGGATCGGTACAGTCTTCGAATCGGTACAGTCTTTGGATCAGTTTACAACAACAGAATGAAAAACCTTTTGAAGGTTTATGCTTCAGGATCACAGATTCGCTTATTTCACGGTCAGTCAAAAAGGGATTTTGCCCCAGACAAATCATCTGATCATCACGCAGAACCCGAGCGAATGGGCCAGCCCACTGCCCCATAGGCCGTGGGGCAAAGCCCAGCATTTATCCAACGACCACCAATTTCGTGCAGTGGAACAAAGTCTCACAAATGTGTTTATTCATTTAAATGTTCATTCCATTTCAAGAAAAAGATCCCTGACCCCGGCGTACCAACAAGACGTCTTTTCCAGGGACTTGACCAGTGTCCCCTAAATGACCAACAGAGCTAGACTTTGGCCCATTGTGACTTTGGCCCATTGTGGTGTGGGTCTAAGACTTGAGCCGCTTTGAACAGGCGAAGCTCCTCTCTACACCTGAAGAATCGCAGGGTGACAGAAGACAGTCCCCAAACGCAACGCCAGTCGTTTTTAACAAAGACAAAGTCATTGAGGATCTGTAAAGTCTTTGAATCAGTTCAGAACAACAAAACCAAAAACGGCTCTTTCGATTCATTTTGTAAGTTGGGTGCGGGTCAAACTTATACATGTTTTTGTTACATTATCAGCTCTACCAACGACTACCGTCACTCATGCAGCGGAACCTTGGTTAGCATCATTTATTCATTCCAGACGGTCCGACTCTAACCAAAACGGAATACAGTTTTGGAATAAGTAATAATGTAAATACAACTAATCTCTTCCAGAAAGGCACAAATTTGGATTGTTTTCGGGGGAGCTGGGACGAATTATGCCATCCATCCATCAACATTAGGGTGACGGGTATGCTGGAGCCTATCCCGGCTGACTTTGGGCGGGCGACCTTGGACTGGTCGCCAGTCAATCGCAGGGCAGACAAACAAGCATTCACACTCCCATTCACACTCTGGACAATTTGGAGTCGCCAATGAACCTAACATGCATGTTTTTGCAAGGTGGGAGTGTTGGACTGTGTGGCTATTCACTCAACCACCGTGCAAACGACGCCATTTAAAGGGTAAATATTAAAGCCCCTGCGGAAAGAATAATTTCATATCTCCAGGTTCCACTCTATATCTAAAGAAAAACGGTAAGTGATGCGTAGCGGCCGAGGTTCTCAGTTTCCCTACCCAACACTTAGGATATGAAAGTGCGTTCTGCCGGGCTCTGCTGACCCACGTGATAAGTCAAGAATTAGGCCACCACAGCAGATGTTGACAGGCCACTGGAACCGAACACCAGCAAGTCTAACCACCGGACGCCCTCAGTGCAAACAAGCATCCGAGATTATGCTGCCTGACCGTCCAATGAGAGCGGCTCCCGGGTTGTTTGGCTTGCAGCGAAACGAGGCGGATTATAGTGAAACCGTGTCTGCACGTGAGTTGGGAGACGTACCTGAGATCACGGACTCGTTCCAGCCGTCCGGGTCGCTGAAGTACTCGTCCAGCCGCCGGTTCTCCTTGTTCTCGTCGGACTGCTTCTTGCTCTCCGCCTCGCCACAAGGTTCCCTCTCCATGCTGGAGGTGCGGGACAGGCGGCCGTCTAATCTGCGTTTGGGAGACGCACGTACCTCCGTCATCTGGAAGCTAAAATTCAAAAAAACAAAAGAATAATTACTCTGGATTTGTTTTACTTTTTAGTTCTATAAATGCATCTATTTTCTATATACAATACAATAAAAGATATACAATCTTTTATCTTTCATAGCTCATACTGTTGCTACAGGACTACCCGGCATGCCTTGTGGGCACATGGAAATAAACACTTTGTTATTTTGTTGCACCGTGAGTAAGCGTGTCGTTCTGCGTGTTGACCACCTACATATAGCCGGCCGCTCGGCCAAATTTGTTGAAACCAGTGTGGCCTACGAGTCAAAAGGTTTGCCCACCCCTGCTGCAGGGGCATGCTGGAGCCTATCCCAGCTGACTTCAGGTAAGAGGCTGTAAAGGAGTTTGGAAGTAGAGCAAAAGTAAGACATTGAAGTGGGACAAAAATACAAAGTTGAGTAAACAATTGCAAAAAACCATTAAAGTGAAATCAAATGTTTGAGACCATAGCCTTTAAAGTCCAAAATCTTGCCAAAAATGTGGATTCAATAAAAGCAAATTTAAGCTATAAACCGCAAAATAATTCCTCGGAACGAGCTACCTGGACATCCACCTGGAACTCCACCAATAGACTCTCACATCCAAAGTCTCCTTAATAAAAGGTGCCGCGTCCTCTGTAAGTTTCACGAGTGACATATGTTTTTAAGTATTTATGTATTTACATTCACCCCACCCCCTTTCTTTTATTAATTTTGCAAATAATTACTACCTATTTATGGGCCCCCCTGGTGAGGCCCTTGGGAATGTCCTGACTTTCCCCACCCCTGGCCCATAGCATTCATTATATCCGTGGTTGCCAAACTTTTTTTGCAGCGCCCCCCGCATGGAGATAAGACGACTTTCTGCCCCCCTCCTCTTGAAAAATACACTACCACTGCATTATGTGATATGAGTAAATTGGATTTTTTTTTTTTACGTATCCATGTGATCGGTATCAGTATCGGACAATTTCATTTGTGAGGTGTTGTGAAGTACTGTATATGTGTCAACATTTATACGCACAGAATATACAATATATACTGTAAACCGCCGCCAACCTGTCTTGTCTGTGTTTCGTGGCCAGAGCACGGTGCAGTTCCTCGATTATGCAACTGGGGGGAAGCTGGGAATGTAGTGCACCAAGGTGGGGGGAGCCTGCAGGAGTCAACATCCGGCCTCTTAACAGGGAACCATGAGGGTCTTTGGGAAGCGTGAAATTCCTTGGTAACGTAGCCGGAGACTTTTTAACTCTCACTGGCGGTGCACCTGGGATAGGGAGATGAAATGCATGGTGAACCAGCATGGAGGCCCCGAACCCGATATGATGGTTCCGGTCAGCTTACCATCTAGACTGCCCAGCCTGGTGAGCACTCTGACGGGCAGGTTGGGTCCAGGTGGGGTGCTGGCACGTCTCTGAGGATGGGTCGCTTCTTTTCTGCCTTCAGTGCCCTCCGCCCGCCCCACCGGCGAATGCTCCTCACAGGGGTCCCCCAGCGAGGCGTGGTCCCCATTATTGCCACTCTGACTGGCATCCACCACTGTCTGGGAATCTTCCGTCACATCTTGTACTAAGGAATAAAAATGAATGGAGCTGTGTTTGTGTTTGTGGAGTCTGTGGCTCCATCTAGAGTAAAATCACGCCATTAACTACAAGACGTTCACATTTTGTCTTTAGTATTTCAACTCCAACTCTAGGCTCTAACTCTAATACCGCACTACAAATGGATTCTCAGAAAATTATGATTTATTTTTAAAGACTTTTCCTCAATATTTTGACAATATTCTGGTAAAATATAGCAGATTTTTTTTAGTTTTTCAACTTTCTTTAAATGTATTTTTGTTACTGTTGTTCTCATAATTATGACTTTTTTGCCATAATATTTTGACTTGATTTGCATAACATTATAATTTTTCTCGCAATCTAACTTTGCAAAAAAATTACAGGAAAAAAATGTATCCTTTATTATTTCAACATTATGTTACTAAAACGTCACTCTTTGATGGTACGTTATTCTCATAAAATTATGACTTTTTCTCGTTATATTAAAACTTTTTTTTTTATGTGACGAGGGCCACTTAAAAGACAGCCACGGGCCGCAAATGGCCCCCGGGCCGCACTTTGGACACCCCTGCTTCAACGGGTTACTCACATGATTGATCAACTTGTTCTCTATCTATTTCATCTCTACATGAAAGCGATTGACAGCAGCTAGTGGTTGGGCAGCTAACGGATACAGTATTGGCATGGCTGTAAACAACATTGTAAAACTCAAGTAGGTAAACAAGACTGGGAATGTCTGCCCTCCCATGCAGCCCACCACCACAGCTTCAGAAAACCTTAAGGGAAGACACTGGAGTGGATGTCTTGTTGGTCACTGGAATAGTCTGTTATGCGGGCGTTTTGCACAAAAACGGAGACATTTCAATTTTCAAGGTACAAAAAAACAAGGTTTTAGTGAAAAATGTCATCTGGCGTCCTCTGTGCGTCTGACATGTTTGTCGTACCCGCTGACGTCTCTGCACCGCTGCCCCGATCTTCGGTGGGGCTAGCCAGCAGCGCCGTGGGCTCCTCATCCCTTTCCTCTCCGTCTGAGTGAGTCGGGGTGTCCTGATCTTCACTGTTGCCCCCGCAAGCAAGATCCGCCCCTGCATGCATGGGAGTGTTTGTAGCGGGATGGCATCATGTGGCGAAACGAACCAACTGTACCAACATTGGTGTGTGTGTGTGTGTGTGTGTGTGTGCGTGTGTGTGTGTGTGTGTGTGTGTGTGCAATCACTGCACCTGTCTCCATCTCCCCGGGGTCCCCTTTGATGAGGTCATCTTGCTTCTGTCGCAGAGCTGCCTTCTTGTCCACCACTGCAAAACAAAACCGCCCATTAAGGTGCGTCCCCAAACGGAACTGGGATTTACCACGGCGGAAGGGACAAAACCTCCAAAACCACCTACCCGGCGTGGGTTTCAGCTTCTCGTTTTTCTTTTTCCTCCACTTCCACGGCTTGAAAATGCGTCCCAGGCTGGCCAGCTTGCTGCTGCGTCGCGCCGGCGGCGTACGAACCCCCGAGACCAGGCGGCCGGGCTGCAGCACCCTCTGTTGGTCCATCACATCTTGGAGATAAAAGCGCACGGTTGAGCTCTAAAACAGGACTGAGCCAATTTCCTGTCTTTCGTATCACTCGGAACCCAATTGGCCGAGACCTCGTCACGTGAGAGGCGCGTATGTAGGTCGCAGGCGGCAGAGGCGAATTCGATTCAAGTCTAAATTTGGAGGGGAAGCAAAAGGACGGGGGAAGACAGACAACCAACCGCATTGTTTCGGTATGACTCACATGGTGTCGGCGCAGAACCAGACCCCCGCCCAGAACCAGTAGACAATGTACCATTTAGTGGCTGGAAAGTCACAGCATCAGGGGCGCCCGTTCAATACAGTTTTGTGGAGCAGCCTAACCTGGACTGATCTGAGACCCTAGTTACTGCATCATGTTTTGTCTCAATCTGTACCAGGGGTGCCCACACAGGGGTGCCCACACAGGGGTGCCCAAGCTACTGATAAGTCAAAGAATGCCACTTTGATATTTTGCACTTTGGAAATCAACCCGTGTAGATCTGCTGAGAAGCTCGATTCTATGCAGTCGCTGAAATGGATCCGGATCAGAATTTGTGTCCAACTATGTCTAAGCCTTACTTTTGGCCCACCCTGTAAATTGGGAGAAGGCGAAGCGTTGTCTTATAGGTAACATACCGTACTATTAATACAAACCTTTTTTGCTTATTTTTGCATATATATATATTTTTTTTTACAAATATTTCATTTTCCCCAACTTAATTGCATGTTATTTTCCATCCATTTTCTATGCCGCTTACCCTCATTAGGGTCGCGGGTATGCTGGAGCCTATCCCAGCTGACTTTGGTACCACGCCTCCCGCCCAAGGGTGAGGAGGGTGAGGAGCTCGGCCATCCGGGAGGAGCTCAGAGTAGAGCCGCTGCTCCTTCACATCGAGAGGAGCCAGTTGAGGTGGCTCGGGCATCTAGTCCGGATGCGTCCCGGGCGCCTCCCTGGTGAGGTGTTTCGGGCACGCCCGGTTGGGAGAAGGCCCCCGGGAAGACCTAGGACACGCTGGAGGGACTATGTCTCACAGCTGGCCTGGGAACGCCTTGGTGTCCTCCCGGTGGAGCTGAAAGAGGTCGCCGGGGACCGGGAAGTCTGGACTTCCCTACTGAAGCTGCTGCCCCCGCGACCCGGACCCGGATAAGCGG
>QODF01000067.1:1781494-1808998 GCA_024372805.1 Oostethus manadensis
CCCCAGGTTGGCACTCCGACGCCTCACGCTCATCCAGCGTTTTATGGTGCTTCGTCCCCCCCGTCCGGCGCGACAGCACCATCGCTTTCTGTTTCGTTTCTTTCTGTTTCCCTTCGGAGAACATTAAACCTCCTGTACCTCAACCCCAACCTGCCTATTCTGTCCACGTCCGAGGGTTCGCTCCTGCGAGGGCCGTGACAGCATGTTTCTGGAATGTCGAAGGAAACCGGGGAAAACCCACGCACGCACGGGCAGAACATGCAAACTCCACACAGAGATGCCCAACGGAGATTCCAACCCTCAACCTCCTGACTGTGAGGCCAATGTGCTAGCCACTCAGTTTTTATGATTATTATATGATTTATTTATTATATTATATTTATTACATTATTTTTTTTTCATGACATTACGAACTTTTTTCTTATTGTTTTTTCTTTCACTTTTTGCGTCTAAAATATTTTTTCCCTCAAATTATGATGAGTTTATTCTTGTAAAATTACAATGTTTTTTCTGGTAAGACGACCAAATGTATTTCTTATTATTTAAACTTTATTCTTCTAATTATTTGACTACCATTTTTGTTGTTATTTTATTATATTATATTATTTTTTCAGTTTTCCTGTTTAATTGTATTAAAAAGTGCCGGGGGCCATTAAAAAACAGTGGAGGGCCCCAAATGGCCCCCAGGCCGCCTTTTGGACACCACTGAGCTGTACCCTTGATACCGGGGTGTCTGATTTTTGTTCCCCAGAGGGCCACCTATGCATATTTTTATGTATATTATAACTGTGTACAAAACCCACCATTTGTTCTGTTTTCCCCATTTTTGCTGGAGTATCCTTCCCATAGAAATATTTGTCCCTGTTTTTAAAGCGCCGGTTCGGGGAGCGTTTAAGCATCATAATCATTTCCAAGTACCAATTTGGCATTGGTATCAGACAATATCAAAACGATATACAGCCCCTGCGTGGGAATCCGTGCACTCAGCAACACTTTCCAGCAGTGAATGATGAGCTTTTTTCGGTTCAGCACCCCCTGTGGATTTTTTGTCTTTTTGTCTGTACCACCTCCCCACAGAAAAGTGTTTTTGGTAGGAAAAAGAGTAGCATCGCTCTCCGATTTATTACTGCTCAGAATAGCAAGACAACACCCGTGGTAGTCTTGCTTGAAACGATCGGAAATGAAAACACGTACAAAAGAACCTAAATGACTTACAGTATCCAAAAATAGAAATAAAATATGGCTGTATTATGTATTTGGGACAGAACACATATAATATTAAATAAAGTAAAAATGCACATAAAACACATAAAGATTGTGGATTGTGCATAATACATTATAATAAGTATTATAATGTAATAAAAATGTATATTATATGCTTTATAATATAATAAATGAAGGAGAAATGCACATAAAACACAAAAGGATTGTGGATGATGGGCAAAAACTCCCCCCAAAAGTGCACTTTTGCCTTAATGGTACATCCTTTTGGGGTAATAATAAATAGGTGTTTTTAAACGCATATACAAATGAATTCATAACTTTGGGTAATATTGATTTTTGGGGGGGTTTTCCACACCCTCCCAGTTTGGACTTTTTCATAAGGTGGTAACTTTCAAGATTATATATATATTGATATATATATATGTATATATATATATATGAGGGATGTCCATATACGATATCCGATATGCTGATATTGTCCAGCTCTCGATTTCCGATACCAATTTTGACCGATATGTGCAACATCACACGGCTGTATTTGTGCAATTGACACACATCTGTTGTGACGCTAATGGATTCAGCATCAGCAATTAGCTTCTCAGGGTGGCTGTAAACATCGCGTAACTGCGTGCAACAAAGTGCATTTTCTGCCGAGGACTCTCCCGCAGATACTACGGCATCCGCCTGCAGATATTTCCGCTTTCTTTTTACATTCCCCGTAGACATATGATATAACGAGCGAACCAATACATCAATCAATCAAAAATATTACTACCTGAGGTATCATATTACAGCAAATTCGGTAAAGTTGCAACTTTAGCATTTAAAAGGATATACCGGTATTCATAATATTTGAATGGCATGATATTGGCATGACATTTTTATGCCAGTATATACCTATAAGGGCTGTCACGGTACGAGACAATACACAAGATTTGTACTACAAGGCAAAATCCTTCGCAATATAATTACAATCTACTAATACTTTACACTCGTCTGCACTCTGTGTGTATGCTAGCGGCCCCGCCTCCACCCACCGACGCAAAGAGCCCGTACGCCTGACAAAAGACTGCATGACTCCGTTCTTGCCGAGCCAAGGTTCTGAAACCCATGCACAGAGTGAACCCGCTAGGACCAGGTAAACACGCATGCGCATGGCTGGCAAAATGATTGGGTGATGAATTAATTCATTTGTTATTGTCCCGGGTCTACCCACCCAAAACTAAATGCCATTTTTTCTGGGCTAAATCCGGTCGATGCGGCCTAGAAATATCCGTTGCAAATCGGTCCAAAAATAAACGCTTTCCAACCAAACTTGGACAAGATCTTGGAAATAAAGAACCTCCTGGGGTAATAGTACCCACTTTGGAGAACCATACGAATCCCTCCACTATCCAAGTCTTCTCAAAAGCCATTATGGAAGACATCAGCCAAACTGGAAGACAGAGAGTCTCATACCACTGAGCTACAATCAACCGTTTCAAGTGGATAATCAGCGTTAGTCCCCCGGCGTGGGCTAAATAATAGCCGAGTGATTACTGTGATGCACACCCAGGCTGACTGAGACCCCTCCTGATCCAGAAATAGGCGCTACCGCACAGTCTGGCGCTGACAAGATGCTGACACCTCGGGGAGCGTACAGCTGAGTGGTGGGGCGCAGGGACCCAGCCACGGATTCCTCGCTCCTGTGTCGGTTGTTCCGGAATCCACGGCATAGGACCTTCCCTCGCAAAACGACACCACGCGAGCACTCGGACTCGGACAAAGCGCCTCGAGCGGCGGTAACGGGAAGCGGGTCGACTGCCAAGTAATGGCCGCCTCCGTATGATGCGATGCGGAATTCAGGTCAGGCGTGCAGGAACCGTAACAGCCCGCGCGGGGTCAGGCGGCCGTTGCCACGGTTACCGGGCTGGATGCTGCAGAGAAAAAGGCCCTGGGAGGCAGAGAATCACCACGGCGTGAGGAACAGGGAGTTGCTGGGCGGATGGGAAGGCTGTTGCCACACGGAGGGACAGAACGCCGCAGCCAATCACAACCCGGCAAATAATAATGCATAATGTAAGCCTGGGGGGGAGCGGATGCTTAATTGGCAACTTTTCTTGAAATATTCATTCAGCGCGCTGAGGTTCTTGTTGTTTTTCTGCAAACACGCCATAACCAGTCATGTCAGTGTTTGCACGGTCTGTAAATATAGTCTCCGTATTAGGTAGGTGGGAAAATATAATATTTACACACGCCGACATGGACGTGGAAGGACGAATCTGAGCAATACTGTCGACAAGGCAACACTCACATGTCAAAAGCTGCACCGCGACCCCTCCTTGGGCTGCCGGTTATCGCATCAGAAAGTCCCAAACGCGCCGAATGAGCAGAGGACGGCGTTTTAGCGGGGCGCTCGTAAACGGATGGATAAACACAGCTGGTGAAAAGACGCGTGGAAAGCGGCTTTCACTGCGATGAAGGAAGGGGGGTGAGGGGGGTGGGGGGTTGTCATACTCAGAGTGAGGGAGTGAGTGAGCGAGCGGAGGGGGTGGATGATGTGCCATGTGGACACCCCGCCCCTCCGGACTGCAACTAAACCAGCACGTACACACGGTATACTGTATACAAATGTAGTCATATTTTTTCCATTTTTCTGTATTGTCTTTGTTGTTTTTTCCATTTTGTGGTTGCTTTTCGAATCAGTGATTGAAAATGAGAAGGGAATACATGTGTGAATATGAAAAGGAACAATAATACAAAAATATACAAATGTAGTCATATGCTTTTTCCGTTTTGTCTTTGTTTTTTTCCATTATATTGTTTTTTCCTGTTTGTTTTTTGCGTGCTTTTGAGCCGTCTGGTAAATGCAATGAGGAAAAGTAAATGGGATTTGGAAATTTTCTGTTTTGTCTTTGTCTTTTCCATTTTGTCTTTGATTTTCCTGTTTTGTCTTTGTCTTTTCCATTTGCTTTTCCTCGTTGCATTTGCCAGGAGGCTCCAGCTGACAACACAAAGCAAATGAAGGAACCAAAAGGACGCAAAAGACAAGGACAAAACAGGAAACTTAATGACAAAATGGAAAAGACAAAGACAAAACAGAAAAAGCAAAGACAAAACGGAAAAAGAATATGACCGCATTTGTATATTTTTGCATTATTCATTGTTTTCATATTCCAACATTCATTTCCTTTTTATTTTGGCACTGTGGTGAGTCCATAGATGCAAAGATAAAGTTTTGATTCTTGATGATGGTGTTTCTCTGTATTTTTCCCTTTCCTGAGCCTTTTACGCTGTCTGACTTCACGTCACTTTTGACTTTTACTTTCCTTTTCCCTAATGCGCTCCCATCAACAGTGCCGGAGTCTTCTGAAAAACATATTCTTCCGCCACTTAGCTAGTTCTCTTTTTCTTTTTGAGCAGGATTAACAAATCATCAGAGTACGTTGAGACCTGTACTTAATTCCGGGGGGCATACATTTTGACTGTCCCTCATTTAGGACTGTTTTTTATTACTATTACAGAATTTAAAGGCCTCTCGGTCTTCTCTCCTTTTTAATTGTGAATCGCAACCACTCTGCCACTCCTGCTACGTGACGGCAATGATCGCGCAAAGCCCAAAGAAGCCATGTGCCGATTCGTTTGATGCGTTTCCGCTGAAAAGGGTGAAAGAGCTCCAGATTACGAGCACTGTTTGCTGATTGGTTCGTTAGGTTGTGAGGTTGCAACTACTATGGCCGACTCCGAGCCCGTATCGAACGTCGTGGTGTGTGATTGTTTTTTAAAAGGGCCGCCCGCACTCACGGGAGACTAGTGATCAATTATTCAGACAACGCGACTTGATGTGTAAACAAAAGCTTTGCGGCTCCGTATCGATCTTCGGAAAGGGCCGCGCCGCCGGCCTCTCCTCCGGGATTCTAGCAGTAAGCAAAGAAGATAAACAACGTGGAAGCGGATCTCATTCCGTACGCACCATACTTGATTCCAAACTGTCTGCCAAAAGTCTACACGCGCTGACATCATTCAAACTGAGACTGGATTATGACAAGGACCAGTACTTTTCCCACTTGCGTTAATATTCACACCATCACCTCTGATTCACAGGGACAGCACGACCCTGACCCGCCCATTCAAGTCCGAGTCATTAATGTTACCAATCCGTCAATGTTCTGCGTCTTCTTCATTCGGTTCATAAGACTGAAACAAACATATTTTACAGACCCCACCATTCCAGTATACAAACAATGAACAGACATCCTGGCGGCTCAATTTGACATTTCCAGAGGAAATCAATGTAAAAGAAAATAGAAGATTATTAATCTGACTTGTCTCTGTTGTTTTGGTATTGTTCTTGAAATTGTTGTTGCTGGTGTTGTTGTCTCTCCCTGTTTTGTCCCCTTCCTATCGCCGCTCTCCCCCTCTTCTTCTCTATCCCCTCCTGCTCCGGTTCATGCTGCCCCAAATTTGCATAAAAATAAACATGGAAATGAAGTAGTAAAGAAACAAAATCTATGTGACAGGGCAGAGCAAATCTGTTTAGCATTTAAGGGAATTTAGATTATAAATACTATATGCCCGGATAGCTGGACAGGACAAAAAATTGTGTTAACATTTCGGTGTTAATCTTTGTAACTGTACTTTTTGGGGGGGAAATTTTTCCCATCAGCCACAATCCTCATGTGAGACATGAAAACATATTTGATTCTCTTTTCTGTGCATACTAAAGACACACAAACAGCTAAAAACAGGCAGGTAATCAATGTACATAATAGGACACGCCTATTTCACCCGCAAATATCCACTTTCCATCGACACAGAAACGTTTTCAGGTCCAAACAGAAACATATTTTATGGTTTCAGCCTCTCATCCACACAGTAACGGCGGTCTACATGATCTGAAACTGTATGGTTAGGAAAACGGCTTCCAGAGTGGGCAAACCTGAAGACGCCGGGCTGGTCGTTTTCGTATAGACCAGGGGTCGGCAGCCTCTGGTTCTGGATCCGCATGTGGCTCTTCAGACTCCTTGTTGCGGCTCCTTTTGCCAAGAGCGGGGATTTTTTTAAAACATCAAAATAGGGGAAGTGTGCGTTGTTGAAAAGAATATGAAATATCTGTCTCGCCGACAAGTCAGTGAATGCATCTAGACTGTCTTCTGACTGCTGATTGGATGAACAAGGGCGGGGGAGGTAGGCTAGTGTAGCAGTGAGTCTCACTGCGTGGGAGAGAAAAAAACTGTGCAGGAGTTTTGAGTTGCGTCTGAAACAAAAATGCAAAAAATTTTTTAGAAACGTATCCGTGTGGACACAGCGTAAATAGAAAGAGGGCAGAAATTTTAAAAAACTCGGAATTGTACTGTTCACACAGACAGGAAAAAAATCAGATACAGATCACACAAGAGCAAAAACATCAAAATTGACCTGCTGGGTGAGGTTATTCGGTATGTCCAATTTGACCCAATATTGGCATAAAAATGTGATATTGGTCAAAAAAATGATACCGATATTGGTTTTTTCCCTATAATAAAAACTGATACAGCTAGGTGTCCTCCCGGTGGAACTGGAGGAGGTGGCCTCAGAACGGGAAGTCTGGCCTTCCCTACTGAGACTGCTCCCCCAGCGACCCAGACCAGGAAAATCGAATGGAATGGGCCAATATCGGACATCTCTAGTTTTGCCATTTGGAGATCGTCAATATCTTCATACAAAAGTAGCTTCCTGGGACCGTATCTCGTCTTTTTGTCATGACTGTTGGTAAAATGCCAACAAAGTGGTCATGACACCAACAAAACCCAATAACAAAATAAAAGCGCTCACTCTTGCTATGCTGCTACCATCGATAAATAAAGAGCCAGTGAGTTTTCTGAACGGGAATCTGGGAACCACATTCAACCACAGGCAGCCATGAACTCACCGCAAAGCCAATGCCAATAATCAAGACCCTGTTGGACTATATTTGGCCCAATTAGTCGGACTAAACCCGATTTTCACAGACTATTTCTGGGCTAAATCAAGGCAACGATGGGCCGACCGGATTTAGCCCAAATTGGTCGGGATATCAGGAAGGCGGACATGATTCTGCAGACGTTGCAGGGCATGAAGCGTTTCTGGTGTGGTCCTTCATCATCTTCACGCTACACGGTGGATGAGGGGTGTGTTTTTTCCCCGCAAGGGAGGGGAACCGTCGGCGGCATCTGAAGTGTCCATTCGCGGGGCAATTTGCAGCAAAGCACTCAAGAACGAATTGAATTACTCAGCTAAACGGCGTTTACTTCCTCATTGATTGATGAAAAGCTTAGGGAACAAAACTCAACAAAAGTGCGATTCGGGGGGACGTAGGGTTTCATCAGTTGGGTCGGGTGCTTCAGACGAGACAGTCTTGCCTGTGTTTCGTTTTGCAGTGTAACAAAAACACAATAAATCAACACAGGGCACCGAGCGCTGAGCCGTACTCCAACCTCGCCGCCATATTGGATGTGGCAAGAGTCCGAGCAAACAAGGTGCCTCATCCGTGTTGTGCATGGGAGTGTACAGTATGACCCGTTTTACTGCCCGAATATTTCTACTCTTACTTCTACAAGGATGATAAACAACAACTAAGCACTAAACGTGACAAAGCCACCAAAGTTAAAACTGTTGTTTCCAAATGCCCACAAGGCATGCTGGGCAGTCCAGCAGCAACAACAGTTGTTAACTCCTTGTTTACTTGTCTGACCACCTCCTAAACGTATTTAGCAACTTAGCAAAATGTGACAAACACGGCAAAATGTTGGGAGAGGGTGTACCTTAGTCTACCCAGCATACCTTGCGGCAAGAATACTGTATATGGGTGTTTTTTTGGCACGGGTATTGTGCGTTTGCTTGTACGCACATGTGGTGCAGTAGGTAAGTTACTTTGTACTTTGTTGTTTGGATCGCTTTTTTTGTACAAGCTACAGACAATTTTGGCGACAGTTGTGATGTTTAAAAAAATCAATTTGGAAATGGGACGGATTAAGAAGCTTGGCGGGCCTGATGCGGCCCGTGGGCTGCAGTTTTCCCACCCCTGGTCTATGGGGTAGCGGAAATGATACTGTATGCAACGTTACACATGTCGGTATCGGTTGATACCGGAATCGGGATTCGAAAGTTGGACATTATCGGCAAGAAAGCCAATATCGGACTGCCCTAATAGTGAATACATTACACAGTCAGTAGGTCAGGGTTCGAATCTCCGTTGGGCATCTCTGTGTGGAGTTTGTCCAGGGTGCTGGAGTCCAGGGTGTACCCCGCCTCCCGCCCAAAGTCAACTGGGATAGGCTCCCGCATACCCTGATGAGGATAAGCTATATAGAAAATGGATGGATGTAGGAGGTAGGATATCTTTGCGACGGAGCACCTGGGCACCCCTGCAATTGGCAGGTATTTATGCGTCACTCCCGCTGTATCCGAAACGCGCATGGTTTTGGACATGTGGGCGTGAGCCGGAGCACCAGAAACAACCCACGCAGGCCCAGCCTGTAAATTCCACACACAAAGCCAAAGACGATGAGACACCGATGGACATCGCGAACATCCAACTCGAGCAGTTCCCCTGAACTGTCATTTCAATCAATAACTAGAGAGGTTGGCGGCGTTTCCATGTCAAAAGCTTCGCTCCGGCACCTCCTGCGAGCGTGTCCTGAAACAAAACGTGCACCGTGACAGCTCCCAGTCAGAACGCCAAGCACTGCCTCCTGCCATTTATATAACCATGGCAACAACCAAACACACAAGAAGCACTCTCTCAAGACTCTGCAAGTCCCGTGTGACGGCAGATTTAGCGCTGCATCTTTTTTACCTAATCTCGGATATCCCTCGCCGTCCTTCCTTCGCCACCGCATCGTTTCTTTGGGAGGAGCACCGTTTTTCACCAAAGGGGGGATGTTTAACGACAAGATGTACACGCGACACCGAGCGCAAATCGACAACTAAGCGCTAAACGTAACACGCACCTTCAAACTGTCGTGCCCAAGTGCCCGCAAGGCATGCTGGGCCGTCCAGCTGCAACGACGATATAAACTACGACCAACAGAACATTGGATATCAGGAGCGTGCTAACTCCTCCCCGTCCACCTCTCTTTGCAGTTGAGCAGTAAAATGCCAAAAACACGGCAAAATGTTGGCAGAAAGACTACCAAGCATGCATTGCGGGTACAGATTGCATCGGACTATTTTTGCCGACGCGAGCGTGCCACATCAGTCCTTTTTATGAGATGCAGTTTCGAGGGTAAAGGTTTGAAAACGGCAACTTGGACATGGCGGATTGGGCCGCTCGTTGCCAGATGTGGCCCAAATGCAGCCTTCCTTGCGGGAAAGTACTGATAATGAGTAAGGGAAACCACGATGAATAAATTAGAGGCAAAATCATAACATTACTGCAGGATTACCCAACTAAATTGTACGGTATCAGTACACCCGCCCCTTTTATACAGTGGTCAGTATCGGATGGATATCACCATTTGCAGTATCGCAGGAATATAAGCGGCGTGAGTGACGTCATCGAAGTCAGAAGCGGCCATGTCACGTTTGACGGCGTTTAGGACGATCCCGAGCATCCTAAACAGAAAAAAACTCCCTCGTGCTAAACTGCGCGTGAAATCCTCCCCCCCACCGCCACCCCCACCCCTTCCCGGCTTACCGGCGCGCTGCGTCTCGTCCGGGCGGACCTCCGTGATGCTGCTCGGGTCACTGTGGGATCTCCCCCGCTGGTGAACGCAGTGACGTCCCAGGCCGTCCGACGCCATGACGGGGAGAAGAACCCAGAAGACGTTTGGCGGTGCCAAAGATGTGAATGCTGCAGCTGGACTGGCGCTCGGTCCTCGACGGGAGGACCGCCATCACGGACGTCGCATCTCGTGCACCTCCACTGGGGTTGGGCGATACTGCACGCTGATACCAAGCAGATGCCGGGTCGGTTGCCGATACTGACGCTTTTCCGGTGACAATCTCCACGTGATTTTTAGTGCAAAAAAAGCAAACCTCTGAGATGTTTATAGATTTAATAAATCCCACAACAAAAACTCTGTTTTCTGCCGTTATTGTATTACCACACAGTATTAGGGCCACAAAAAAACAATCTAAAATTTAGAGATTAAAGGTCACAATTTCACGAAAAAAAAGTCGCAATTTTTCGTGAATAAATCTCGCAATATTAGAAGAAATGGTCGTTATATTACCTTTGACTCGGGCCAAAGGCCACACAACTCCCCCAGTGTTTGTAGCTGTTCCAAGCACTGCCTGTTATGACGGAGCATTATTATCATCTGAGATTTCGACTATAAAGTCGTAAATTTATGACAACGACATCGTACTTTTACAAGAAAAGCTTGCAATATTGCGAGAGTAAAGTCGTAACCTTACGAGAAGAAAGGTTGTAACATGAAATTGCAGGCACTGTCTGAGACAGCTATGAAACCAGGGGCCTGATGTGGAGGAGGCGAGGTGAGGCGATGCTAATCATGATGCTAACCTATGCTAATCTGTTTGTGCCCGACTGTTCTGTTTTATTGTCCCGTTTTGCAAATAAAATCTTGACTGACTCAAGAGGAAGGTTTCCCTCCTTCATGAAGAACTATGCTATATTTTGTATATGTTTGTGTTCTATTTAAAAAACGATGCTATATTTCCCCTCTGAGAGTATGACACAATGACATCTAATATGACTTTTTTTTTAATTACAAGTTTTACTGTTGTAGATTTACGACTTTTAGTCTCAAAATTTCAGATTTTTATGTGGCCCTAATAATGTTTTGTAGATAAAGATTATTTAAATAAATAAAAAATAAAAAGAGTGCAGACATCCGGGTACTTCTAAAAATAACAGTATCCGGAAGTTCTGTAAATGAAAACAAACATGGCGGAAGAAAAAGCGGGGACTGTGCGCCATGCTAATGCTAATGCTAATGCTAAGGGTTCGACGAACATTATTGGCGATTCTTCAACCACCCTCATGTCACCGCAGTCACCAGAAGACGAAGTCCCTGAGAATACGGCGCCTAAATACAGCCAGGATCTAAGAAGCGTCTTGGTTACCAGCGTTTTAAACCTGGAGAAGCTCGATGTAGACTTGTACAGGTAGTTGTTGGCTCGGACGTCGTAGCACAGCCATTGAGTCTGTTCCTTTAACTAGTATGTTTACTTACAACAGTGTTTGCGTTTAGAGGAACATACAGTTTAAATATTTACTATTTCGAGTTAACATCACTAATCAACATCACTAATGGCTGCTATTTGTCGTTCACTGTCCTTGTCACTTCCTGGGTTTGGATGTGGCTCAGACCATAAGATGCATGCAGAGGAGCATGGCGACCTGCCATAACTTGACATTGTGTTTTCACTTCTTCCCCAGGGGGACACATCACTGGGTGCCCCGCACTCAGCGTTTGTTTGGAGGACAAATCATCGGTCAAGCCCTGGTTGCTGCAGCCAAGTCTGTCAGTGATTATCTGCATGCCCACTCTTTGCACTGCTACTTTGTCAGAGCAGGTAAGATGGAGCTGGATAAAGTGCACTGTGAGAAAATCCCAAATGCCATGTGATCGGAATAACATTTAGGATGTAGGATTAAATTAATACACTGAAGATTTTTGTAGTTATGACATGGAAAACCTGCTTACGATCTAAGAAATACGAGTCTAAACAATATTAGAACCCCGTAAACATGAAATTAACACCCCCACCCTTACATTTTAACATCTAAACAAAGAAAATTAGACATAGATAAGATCACATTGCTCACACCTTAGCAGTTCTTTTTTTTTTCCTTCTGTACAGCATACTTCCTGTGGTGGCTATTGTCTCGTCAACAGCAGCTATAAATGGCTCTACACTCGTATTACCAAATGTTGTAGACATTTATAATCTTCTTCTTCTTCTCCTTTCGGCTTATCCCTGTTTATCCCAACAGGGGTCGCCACAGCGAATCAGTGTGTTCTGTTTGATTCGCATGTTGTGATTCGGCAAAAGTTTTACGTCGGATGCCCTTCCTGACACAACCCTCTATATGAGGGACATGATACTTATATATTTATTTGGGTGTGACCAGGATGGACAGGATCAGGAATGAGTAATAGTTCAATATTTTGAGATACTGATAAGCGTCAGTAAGCCATTTAGTGAAATAAATAAAACTCCTGCTCGCGTGTGTCACAGTAAATGTGTTCCCCAGGGGACGCTAAGTGACATCAGAGGTTCCAAGTTGAGTTGCAGCATGTTGTGGATTATGGCCCCGACATTATTATAATGATGAGGATTATTATGTTATTATTGTGTGACATATTTTCAATCTGCAATCAATGTCCCTTCTGGCAACACCTAGTGGCCAACGTGGAACACTACATTCACAGGTCGAACGCTTCTTCTTCCTTATATTTGTACTCTAGTTTATGTGGTTGGTTATTTAGCCTTTTTTATGCCTAAATGTCTCATTCAGGCCAATAACATGTACAATTTGAATTTTTTTAACTTGAAATAGGCTATAGAGTCTTAATATGATCGCATGTAAAAAAAATTGCAACTAAATATTTTACAAACATAACGTGGTAATAATATGAGGGGAAAAAGTAATTGTCACTAAAGTTTTCACATAACGTCACATTGTTGCAAAAATGGAAAAACGGGCAGTGGAGAAAAAGTAATAACACACTTTGTCACCGCTTTTTCTTTAAATATTGATATCTTGTTAGCAAAGCTATGCTAAAGATTACAAATTCTAAAATATCTACACGTATGTGGCCATTGCTGGTTACCCGAGAAAAAATCTGGACACCCCTGGCATAGAAAGTCAATTAAAGGGGACCTGTTTACTCATTTTCGCCCCTTTGCATTGAGTTCTGGACTCCTATAGAGAAGCTACACACCATAACCCACACAGAAAGCTTTGTAGGTCTTCCAGACTCTGCGTCTTTTCCTGCAGTGTTTCCTTGGGTTTCCTGCCTCCCGCCCAAACGGTCTGTGGAATTTACTCCACCCCCGGTCCTCCTCCAGGTACGCCTCCCGCCGAGCCCACGCCACTGTAATTGGTCGCACTCCCAAGAGCCCCTGAGGACTTGGGACAGCTGCCGAACCCCACATCCTAATTCTGTCAGTACAGGAGTTGATAGTAATCGGCGATTTATCTTTTATTAGCATTAGAATTTCCACACATGGGTGAGCTTGTCATTTGCATGCTACAATTGTCCCAGTACTTGCACAAAATAAACACAGGTTGGGCACTTATAAACTGTTACTTACAGCTTGCTCTTCTGACTCTTCAACACCACCAAGTGACGTGGGAAAGGTGTTGGACTTTGGCAACATTTTGGCGGGCTAGGCGAGCTTTGTGTTTACAAAACGGTCCCGCGTGAATTTTCGTTAACCAATGATATTTTCTTCTTGCTGGCCGGGAATCGGCAACTCCAACCACTTCTGCCTGATGCTTGCCTCCTCAGGAAAGCTAAACAAAATTAGCTTTCCCTCACATTCGAACAAACATTTTCTGGCAGCTTTTGTGCAACGCTGGGTTTTTACAACAACCTTATTGTCTAACACATTTAACATGAGAATTAAACATTCATAGGTCGGAAAAGCGGAAAACCATAATAGGTCCCCTTTAACGCATGTTTTCCCCACAAGTAACTTTTTCTTGTGTTCTGTTTAGGGGATCCCAAAGTTCCTGTGCTGTACCAGGTGGACCGCACCAGAGATGGCCGCAGTTTTACCGTGCGCTCAGTGAAGGCCATCCAGCACGGACAACCCATACTGATCTGCCAAGCGTCCTTCCAGTTGTTACAGCCAAGCCCCGTGCAGCACCAGTTCACCATGCCGGTGGTCACTCAGCCGGAGGAGCTCCTTACCGTGGAGGAACTCATCCAGCTTTATCTCAGGTCGACTGACGCCTTTAAAGGAGAACACAAAAACAAAGGTCTTCCATGACGGCCGTATTATAACCCGAACGAGGTTTGATTTGTCAAACGTTTCCACACAGCAAACCCAACCTGGCTGAAAATGCAAGGCAAGGCCTCAACAAGCTTCTGGCAAATGAAGTCCCCATCGAGATCAAGCCAGTCAACCCTCCGCAGCTGCACCGACTCGCTGAAGCCGACCCGAAGAAATTGTTTTGGGTGCGAGCGCGTGGATATATTGGTAAAGGCCCCCCCACCCCACACGCGTTTAACTCGAGGATGTGCGCTGTTTTAGTGTCTGGTGTGTGTGAATTCAAGTTGCATTTATGTTTTGTGTCTGTGGACAGGCGAAGGCGACATGAAGCTGCATTGTTGCGTCGCTGCTTACGTGTCCGATTTTGCGTTCCTGGGCACCGCGATGCTGCCATATCCCAACTACAGGGCCAAGTTCTCGGCCTCCCTGGACCACGCCATGTGGTTCCACAACACTTTCCGCAGCGATGAATGGATGCTGTACGAGTGTGAGAGCCCGTGGGCAGGTCAGCATCTCTTTTGCTTTGTACTAGAAATGGATCCGTGTGAAACACTTAGATATGCATTGCTTTTTGCAGACAAGAATAATTTGTTGTTACTTTTCAACTGCATAAATTCCAAATATGCTTAGGAGTAGTACATTAATCCCTCGCCACTTTGCGCTTTGAATTTCACGGTTTGTTTTATGGTTTTACTAAAAAAAACACATTAATAAATCATGCTGTTTTGTGTTTGAATATGGTCCATTATTAGTAAAAAAACAAAACACATTTTAATCCTTAATTAAGTCTTAACTAAGCCTTAATTAAAACATAACTAAGCCTTAACTAAACCTTAACTAAGCCTTAAGTAAGCCAAGCATAAAAACAAACCAATACAAGTATTTAGAAGACACATTCAAAGTTGATGTGAAGATATATAATATTTCACACTGGTCACTCGGTGTCAGTAATGTAATAATGATGCACAAGCACCAGACTTGATCTCTGGCTTCATGAAAAGCCTTCATTAGTCTTAAATGGCTTATTTTTTGTTGTCATGTCTACTATAATACGAGTCTAAAGGTGACTGTAGGGGTGTAATTTCATGTCTAGATGAGTCTAATGATGTTAAAAACTGTATTTACAAGAGTCGAAAACAGATTTTAAACATAAAAATATTCAATTTCTAAATAAGGAATCCTACTTTGTGGAAATTGAATCATCGTGGTTCTGTCCACAACCACCTAACCTTGATAAACGAGGGATCACTGTACTCACATATACAGTACTTTTGCCAGACAATGGCTGATTTTTGTTACTTTTCAACTGCATAAATTCCATATATATTCAGAAGTAGTACAGTAATCCCTCGCCACTATGCGCTGTTTTTAAAAAAATACATACATTTATAACTCATACTGTTTTGTGGTTGAATATGGCCTATTACTAGTCAAACAATATGTACTTTAAAGTACAATTTTATGCAGAAATGTTGCATTTTCAAGCACAAAAATGGATAAATGAACCAAAATACTAATGTATATAAAAGACGGATTTAAAGTCGATATAGTATTCTACACTGGTTACTAGGTGTCACCAAGGTAGTAATGAACATAATTTTATTGCAGGCTTTTTAAAAAGCCTTGATTTATGTCTTGAATGGCTTGTCTTCTGTTATGTTCACTATATTTTGTAATACGAGTGTCTAGGTGACTATAGGGGTGTTATTTCATGTCTAGAGGGCTCTAATAATGTTAAAACCCTGTATTTAGAAGAGTCGTTACCAGATTTTTGATGCTCTAACTATGAAAATGTTCCGTTCATGTAGCCAATTTCTTGTATTTTTACTTTATGGGCTGCACGATGCCTCACCGGTAGTCAGGAGAGTTGGGTTCCAGTTTCAAACTCATCCCAAAACCATAACACGTCAGACCAGTCCGCAGGCGTAACGTGAGTTGATAACGTTGTACTCGTGGTTTGTCCTACAGGGGGCAGCAGAGGACTGGTCCAAGGCCGTCTGTGGAGAAGAGACGGGGTTCTGGCCGCCTCGTGTTGTCAGGAAGGCGTCCTGAGAGTCAAACCGGCGATGCAGCCAAGCAAACTGTAGACATTTGTCCTACCATTTCATAGGTTAGGTTTTTTTAACAAAATCATTTTGTGGAAAATGTACTTTATTTCCAGAGGTAAATAGTGGAATAAATGATTTATTTTATATATTTATTAAAAATACAGTATGTTAAATACATTTTCTTGGCAATATTACTTGAATAACTATTGTAAAAAATTGTTTTATTCATTTGCATTTACTTTCAATAAAGCATTTTGAAGAGTAATGACACCAAGGACGCAAGATACAATTTTATTGGTGCGCATATTGTCAGCCGTTTCACATACACTCATTTCTGAAATAAAATGTACTTTATGGTATCATGCTGAAACATGTCCCATTACACCCCTTGTGGTTATAAAAGTGCAGCTCAGGCACAATGTAGTGAACATTACTGGAAACAATGTTTGCAATTTCTACCTCCTTCAGTTTTTATTGCTGCCACTCAAGTTAGTCCCTCCCCTTCAGCTATGTTGCAAATGGCGGCTATTGCTATGGATGTCAATCTTAAATACAACACACACACACGCAAACTCATACACTTTATTAATTCTCGAATGGAATTTGTTAAAAAAAAAAAGTTGTCTTGTTCAACCAGCTAAATGAACCCCACATTGAAGTGTGGCTCGAGTCAAGGAGAAGCTTCTGCTCTCGATGGTGGCCGAGATTGCACTTCTGGACTCCACACCGTCTCCAAGGCGCTCACCTCCATGCAGAGCTTGGGGCTGTTGCTCTCCGACCTGATCACAGACACGTCCAAAGACATCTGCGAGGCCGCGAGGTCGTAGTACGACCGGTCCAAGCCGGCGGCCGCTTTCTGCTTCTGCAAGAGGACGTAGGGAGTGGACGACTTGCCCTGCAGCGGCACCCTCAGGTCCTTGAGGGACGACGCCTGAAGCGGAGACACCAGGACGGGCGGTTTGGGATCGGATCCGTTGGCTGAGACCCTGGATGTTGACAGCTGGTCCAGGGACGGTAGACTCTGCTCCTCAAAGAAGTTCCTGTCCAGCTCGGACGGTGAAAAACTGTCAAAACTGCTCATATCTGCCAAAATAAAGTTAAATATCTTGATTAGACGTGACCCATCAACATAACCGAGCAGGTAATTAAAGCTCACCTTTAAGAAGACTCACTTTCTCCATTTTTTTTGTTTTTGGTCAGCCAGTGCAGACAAATTGAATTGCAGGCAGCTTCTTAAGCGTTTGAGGCCATTTGCTGGCTGATTGACCCAGCTGGAGGGCCAGCGAGTCATTAAGCGGGGGGCGGGGAATCACAGGTCCGGGCCTCAGCGTTCTCACCAGAATTCCATTTTCTCGTGTAAAATGTATTAAAAATGTGGCCTATATGAACCCCTAACATGTGTGTGTCATTGTAGGACTCAATCAAAATCACTTCTGATTTATATTAGCAATTGTTTTTCCATGATTACGATTAGTCAGTTTATCTGATGCAATTTTCAGTTTTGGTTATTTGGAAATAATTTTAGCGGGGACTTGATATACAGTATCTGTACGTGTGCAGCTTGATAACTGAGAATATTGTGCAAAAGTGACTTTATTTTGGGAGTTTTTGCAGAAAAATCATAAATTTTTGTCCGTTTTTCGACATACTCAATGTGTTTTTATTTGTTCGAAGAAATTATCAACTTTGGGAGGAAAGGAGGACAAACATTCTTGAAATATTTCAATCTGTGTGCAGATTCACTACTGAATTAACAAAATGAATGTGAATATTTAATATATATATTTAAATATATATATTTTTCAACACATAGTTTTGAAATTGATATCAGGACGACTAGTCAGGGCCACACAACAAATCTAAAAATTTTGATATTAAAAATCGTAATATTACATTAAAAAAGGTGTAACATTATTGCCTTTTAGCCAGCCCAAAGGTCACACAAGTCCCCTCTGTTTATAGCTGTCTCGGGCAAAGCCTGTTTATATTGGTTATTAAAGTCATCACATTTCGAGAATAAAGTCG
Organism: Oostethus manadensis; assembly: GCA_024372805.1. Lineage (NCBI taxonomy): Eukaryota > Metazoa > Chordata > Actinopteri > Syngnathiformes > Syngnathidae > Oostethus > Oostethus manadensis. The sequence goes on from QODF01000067.1 coordinate 1,799,704, forward strand.
TAGATTTACGGCTATCACGTCGTACATTTAAGAGAAATACATAGAAATATTACGAGAGTAAAGTCACAACTTTACGAGATTGAAAGCCGTAACTTTTATTAACAGGCATTGCCTGGGGCCGCTATGAAACGGGGCGCCTATCGTAGAGGGGCGGGGTATGCTAACCCATGCTAATCTGTTTGCGCTCAAATTCTCTGTTTTGCTGTGCCGTTGTAAATAAACGTTTTCCTGCCTCCCGAAGAACTGTGCTAAATGTCCCCTGGGACACGTAACATTACACCTTTTTTGCTCGTAAAATTACGACTTTTAATCTTAAAATCTTCGATTTTTTTAAAATATGTCTATTACACTCCGTCGTGTGATATCAATAAAGTTAAAAAAAAAATCTACAAGGGTGCGGAGAAGAAGAAGTCCAACTGTTTCAAGGCTCCGTCGTATGGTATTAATAAAGTTAAAAAACTACAATGGCAAGAAATAAAACTACAAGGGGCGAAGAAGAAGAAGAACAGACGAAGAAGAAATGGTTGCTATGGTAGAGTAGTGCATGGTAACCAATTTCTGCTACAGTTCGTCGACACAATAAGCTATTTTTTTTAGTCGTGTACTTATTGATGAAAATGTGTTGTTAGTAATGGAATTGTTTCCTCGCTGTTTTTTTGAAGGAATTGGCTAGAGTTGAAGTTAATCGAAGCTAACCCAAGGTTAGCCTGTTAGCATAACAGCTAGCGATGATTTACGCGTCCTTTTAGCTAGCTCCTTGGCTGCAGTCACGGCGGAGTAGCAAAACATGAATAGATGTTATGAGTAGATGCTCACCCAAGCGAATGTTTACTTGTTGAACCTGGTAAGAAGAAAAAAAACACCATGGAGAAGGAACAGAGGGAACAACACAATACGGTTGTATTCAATGCGTCGAAAAGGGAGTTATTTACCACCCACAGTGGATACAAATCCATGCAGAAGCAACTGAGGAGTCAATGGAAAATTCAAAGGTATGTGAAGGACTACTGGGCTTCATACACCCTTTTTTTTCAAACAAACAAACTGTTGTCCCTCCTACTAGCATGAAGGAAGAGCTGTCTTTGGACAAGATGAAAGGTGTCAAGTTGTGGATCACTGCAGGTCCAAGAGAGAAATTTACAGCTTCAGAGGTGAGATATCATAAGAAAATTGGTCACTGATTACCAATATATAATATACAAGAAGGATTCCACACTATATATTTTTTTTTTTTTAGCTGGAAGTACTGAAGCACTACCTGGATGATGGAGGCAACGTCCTCGTCATGCTCGGGGAAGGAGGAGAAAAGAAATTTGACACAAACATCAACTTCCTCCTGGAAGAGTTTGGAATTATGGTTAATAGTGGTGCGTATGAATATGTTATTCGGTTGGCATTGTAGTGGATAATGTTTCTTTGCTTTGCCACAGATTGTGTTTTTAGGACCAGGTATTACAAATACTATCATCCAAAGGAGGCCCTCGTGTCTGATGGTGTATTAAACCGGTTTGTGGCTATATTACAAGTTTCCATATGTTTTGATTCTAATAAATGACACGCTTTTCTTCATAAGGGAAATAAGTCGTGCTGCCGGCAAAGCAAAGACGGGAATAAGTGAAGATGAAAACCCCGGAAATAACACTCAGTAATTGGTTTCATTTCATACACGTACACCCACAAATATGTACATAAATATGATGATTACTTTTTATGCCTTTTGCAGGGCGCTGTCATTTGTGTTCCCGTACGGCGCAACACTTAACGTGATTAAGCCGGCGGCGGCTGTCCTTTCCACCGGCTCCATCTGCTTCCCCCTCCACAGGCCAGTGGTGGCTTTCCATCAAGGAAAGGTCAGATGGTGCACAAAAAAGTTTTTTTTTTTTTTAATGCTCATTCCATCCCTTGCCCCGCGGGCTTTTTATTTGTGGGCGACATTAAATTATGTCTCACCTCTCATTCAGGAGGCGGGCAAATTGGTGGTAGTGGGTTCCTGCCACATGTTCAGCGATCAGTTCATAGACAAGGAGGAGAACAGTAAAATCCTGGTGAGTGGGGCTGAATGTAATTGTGCAGCATTTCCTCGATACTTGTCTCTCTTGTTAGGGAGAAGGAGTGGAATTTCTGACGTCCTGACTGCACCCCTCTTACTGGCTCTATGATATATGAAAGAAGGAACCGTAAAATTAGGGCTGCAACTAACAATTATTTCCATAATCGATGAATCGGTCGGCCGCACGGTGGTCAAGTGGGTAGCACATTGGCCACACAGTCAGGAGGTTCAGGGTTCGAATCGCCGTTGGGCATCTCTGTGTGAAGTTTGCATGTTCTCCCCGTGCGTGTGTGGGTTTTCTCCAAGTACTCTGGTTTCCTCCCACATTCCAAAAACATGCATGTTCGCTTCATTGGCGACCGTAAATTGTCCATGGGTATGAATGTGAGTGTGAATGTTATTTTGTTTATTTGTTGCCTTGCGATTGACTGGCGACCAGTCCAGGGTGTACCCCGCCTCCCACCCAAAGTCAGCTGGGATAGGCTCCAGCATACCCGCGCCCCTTTGAGGATAAGCGGCATAGAAAATGAATCAATGATGAATCGGTCGATTATTTTTCAATTAATCGGATTTTTAAAAAGTGTTGGAAGCTCTTTTGCAAAGTCGAAGGTGATGTGTGTGAAGTATCTTGTTTTGCCTGAAACAAAAGATAACAAGTCTGACTCATGGATCACTAAAAAGTATATTAGAGTGGCCAAAATCAGGATATTTATAGAAAAATTTTAATAAAACGGTTAATCGATTACCAAAATAGTTGTCGATTCTTATGGATAATCGAATAATCATCAAATAATCGTCGCAGCTCTACATATGATCACCCAAATATAGACAAAAACATGGTGGACTTTTTGAAGAGACCATGGTATCAATGAATGGTGATGCTTCCATAGTCCGTCAAGCGTCTTGTTCAAAGCGAAAGATAACTTCCTGGCATGTGTTGGCGGTTCATAAACAAACATGGCTGTCATGTCGAACTTGTTTTGTGGCAGGGAAACTGGGAAGATGTTAGTTAGGTCAGGATACTGCACTGCACCAAACGGTCGCTGTGGCGTGCGATAGTGCTAACCACTGGTGAAAAGCAATTATTGGCATCTGCTGATCACGTGAGTTTTCACGGAAATCGGACGGTACTGATTAGTGGCCCCTAACTGGATCGACCCCTAACTATATCGTTTTTTATTATAAGAGAAAAAAAGCCATACCGCTATTGACCCGCAAGATTAAAAGAGTTCTGGGACGATAATAAATACATTCATTAATCAATCACACAATAAGTGAAATGATAAAAATGATCATTTCCATGCGCACGTGTGTCTGTTTTCCTCGTCTCCCGCCTCCAAGGGGGTCCTCTCTGTGCATTGGGTTCAGCACCTTACCCTGTTCCATAGAACAAAGGCGTGAATGGAGTCAGTTCTGCAGTCTGTTTGTCTCGGTGGGTGCAGCAGAGTAGAAATTAAATTAGTAGATGGCAGCATATTGTCGTGTATTTTTGATGTTTTTTCATGTACTTGTACTGTCATCGCAGGGCGTCGTGATCCAGTGGCTCATGACGGATAACATCCACCTGAATCAGATCGACGCGGAGGACCCCGAGGTGAGGCCGTGCAATTCACAGGAGAGTGACGTCACAGGAATTGTTCTGAGAATGGCTGTGGATGGACCGTGCCTTGTGCTGTATGCAATCCAGATCACCGATTACACCATGTTGCCACACATCGGGTGCTTGTCGGAGCAACTCACACAGTACTTCCAGGAGGGAGATGAAAACCCCAGGGACTTCACTTCTCTCCTGGATGTTTCTTTCTTCAACCTGTCCACCGACACTCTGCCCCAAGTCATCAGGTAAAATGGTAATGTGAAGATGTTTGGGTAGTCTATGTGTGGAGTTTGATTTATGGAGTTTTCAGCTCACTTCAGGTTCTGTTTACCTGAAGGCTCACGGGAAGAAGGCACCCAGAAGCTTATCAGACTGATTTCTAGCATCGCTAATGTGAATGGTAACACACGTCGTGTGGAGATGGCAGCCGCACATTAAGTGCTTTAGATGGATACTTTATTCATCTCCAAGAAAAATTTCACTATTCTAGCAGCTCTGCAAAAATGGCATAGTAAACGTAGACAATCAGAACATAAACCACCAAGGCCAGGCAGGAAAGATGAGAAAATAGTATAGGAATATATAAATACGGAACATAACACAACACACAATAACAAATTTGTAGTGCCATGATAGATAATAGGTTACAAAAAATTATCATTTAAATTATCCATGCATTTATCCATGTTCTATGACGCTTATCCTCATTAGGGTCGTGCAGATAGGCTGGAGCCTATCCCAGGTGGCTTTGGGGTAGAGGCGGGGTACCCCCTGGACTGGTTGCCCGTCAATCGCAGGGCATACAGACAACCATTCACAGTCACATTCATACTCTAAGGACAATTATATAATATAATAATAACAATACAAATATGCAAACTATAAACCTTGCAATGAAAAGAATTAGCGTCATTCCCTCGAGACGTGTAGCTGCCGTGTTAATGTTCAAGCAGAAGCTGTAGTTACGGTGTTGTCCTAACTTTTTCCACCATGGGCGCATACTTAAAAATCCAAAGCCCTGGGGAGGTAGGAGAGATGGTGGAACCCTTGTAGAAATCCGAAGATGTTTTTTTAATGTTTAAAGAAAGAAAAAAAAAAAAAAACAGCCTGCATTTCTGCTTTGAGTCATTGGTGACAAAGACTATTTTATTTTTTTTTTACTTTTTATCTTCATTTTCAAAACTTATTAAATATATATATATATTTCAACTCTCTTCTCATAGTCTCGTAAAATTCAGCCTTTATTCCCATAATTTTTATCTTAATAGTACAACTTTTTCTTATATTGCAACTTTTTTTTATTACATATTTTAGTTTTTCAACTATGCAAATTTTTCTCTTACGCTCAAAGTTTTGTCTTTATTCTTGTACAAATGTTCCATTTTTACTGTTTGTTTTTTAGTTTTCTTGTTTCATTGTATTTTTACAATGTGCTGAAGGCCAATGAAAAAACTGCCGTGGGCTGTAAATTCCCCCCTGACTTTACTTTGGACACCCCTGCTGTAACAATTTTACATTTTGATCGAGGTTACTTAAGATTTGTCAGATCAAAACATGATTTCTGCTTGTGACTTCCATTAAATCTGAGTCTATTTTGAAAAAACACTACTTCCTGCTATGGCGCTCTATCCATCACTGGAACTGTATTTATATGAAATATTCACATTCACTTGCCAGTCGTGGTGGCAAGCCCCGAACCCAATGGTGGACACCAGGGGTTAGGGCTGCCGTCAAGCTGAAAAAGGAGTCCTATCGAGCATGGATGGCTTGCGGGACTCCCGAAGCAGCTGACAGGTACCGGCAGGCCAAGCGGCACGCGGCTTCGGCGGTGGTCGAGGCAAAAACTCGGGTGTGGGAGGAGTTCGGTGAGGCTATGGAGCACGACTTTCGGTCGGCCTCGAAGAGGTTCTGGCAAACCGTCCGACACCTCAGAAAGGGGAAGCAGCCCCCAGTTCACACTGTTTACAGTGCGGACGGGGGCTTGCTGACCACGACTGTGGATATAGTTGGTCGGTGGAAGGAATACTTCGAGGCCCTTCTCAATCCCACTGACATGCCTTCCATAGAGGAAGCAGAGTCTGAGGATACGTACGTGGACAGTTCTATCACCGTGGCTGAGGTAATTGGGGTAGTCAAATCACTCCCCAGTGGCAAGGCTCCGGGGGTAGACGAGTTCCGCTCAGAATTTCTCAAGGCTCTGGATGTTGGAGGACTGTGTTGGTTGACACGCCTCTACAACATTGCATGGAAGTCAGGAACAGTACCTCTGGACTGGCAGACCGGGGTGGTGGTCCCCATTTTTAAAAAGGGTGACCGGAGGGTGTGTTCCAACTATAGGGGGATCACACTCCTCAGCCTTCCTGGGAAAGTCTACTCCAGGGTGCTGGAGAGAAGGGTACGACCGTTAGTCGAACCTCGGTTAGAGGAGCTGCAATGTGGTTTTCGTCCCGGTCGCGGAACACTGGACCAGCTCTACACCCTTGCAAGGGTACTCGAGGGTATGTGGGAGTTTGCCCAACCAGTCTACATGTGCTTTGTAGACCTGGAAAAGGCATTCGACCGTGTCCCTCGTGGTGTCCTGTGGGGGGTGCTCCGGGAGTACGGGATTGATGGTCCGCTTCTACGTGCCATTCGGTCCTTGTACAATCGAAGCAGGAGCCTGGTTCGCATTGCCAGCAGTAAGTCGAGCTTGTTTCCGGTGAACGTTGGCCTCCGCCAAGGCTGCCCTTTGTCACCGATTCTGTTCATAATCTTCATGGACAGAATTTCTAGGCGCAGTCAAGGTGTTGAGGGAGTCCAGCTTGGTGACCTTAGGATCTCGTCTCTGCTATTTGCAGACGATGTGGTCCTTATGGCCTCATCAGGCTGTGACCTTCAGCGTTTACTGGAGCGGTTTGCAGCTGAGTGTGAAGCTTCTGGGATGAGACTCAGCACCTCCAAATCCGAGGCCATGGTTCTCAGTCGGAAACGGGTGGACTGTACCCTCCGGGTTGGGAGTGAGGTCTTGCCTCAGGTGGAGGAGTTCAAGTATCTCGGGTTCTTGTTCACGAGTGAGGGAAGGTTGGAGCGTGAGATCGACAGACGGATCGGTGCAGCATCTGCAGTAATGCGGTCGCTGTACCGGACCGTCGTGGTGAAGAGAGAGCTGAGCCGGAAGGCAAAGCTCTCTGTTTACCGATCGATCTACGTTCCCACCCTCACCTATGGTCATGAGTTATGGGTCATGACCGAAAGAATGAGATCGCGGATACAAGCGGCGGAAATGAGTTTCCTTCGTAGGGTGGCTGGACTCACCCTAAGAGATAGGGTGAGGAGCTCGGCCATCCGGGAGGAGCTCAGAGTAGAGCCGCTGCTCCTTCACATCGAGAGGAGCCAGTTGAGGTGGCTCGGGCATCTAGTCCGGATGCCTCCCGGGCGCCTCCCTGGTGAGGTGTTTCGGGCATGCCCAGTCGGGAGAAGGCCCCCGGGAAGACCTAGGACACGCTGGAGGGACTATGTCTCACAGCTGGCCTGGGAACGCCTTGGTGTCCTCCCGATGGAGCTGGAAGAGGTCGCTGGGGACCGGGAAGTCTGGACTTCCCTACTGAAGCTGCTGCCCCCGCGACCCGGACCCGGATAAGCGGTGGAAAATGGATGGATGGATATTCACATGAGTCTTGACATAACTTACATTAGTAGTAGTAGTAGTAGATACAACCGCTGTCATTATTTTCATTAGTTTTTAGTTTGTGTTTCAATTTGTTGAGAAAATTTCAACAGTCACGCATGCAGAGTTAGAAAACATTTCAAAATGTACCTGCATCTCTGTACAAAAGTATTTTGTCGTTGTAGTTTTCTTAAGAGTAGGTGTTAGACCATCATGAACTGAAAATCACATTTTGGACCCCCACCCCACCTCCAAAAACCCCTCGCAACGGAACACTGTATGTTTCTCTCATTGTTAAGAATGTCTTGTTTTCCACAGCGTGTATAAGCATCTGAACGTCAAAGACGAACCGCTTCAGCTGATCGCGCCGCAGTTTGAGACGCCTCTGCCTCAGCTACAACCTGCAGTAAGTGTCTGCAAACACTTGCGAATGCACTGCTTGTTACTGGAAAAGAACTTCCCCTTGAAGATAACGATTCCTGTCCAAAAACAGAACTGTACTAAAAATATGATGTAACAAGAACACTAAAAAAAATCTGCAGTGTGCAGGAATAAATAATATTATGAAAAAAGTGTCAATAAAATAGTTTTGTAGCATAAAGTCATAAAGTTGAAATTAGAGCTGCAACAATTAATCGATGAATCGATCATTATTACTATACTATTTTGGTAATCAATTAATCGTTTCATTTAAAAAAGTACTTAAAATGTCCATTCATGCTTTCTTAAAGGGATTACTGCATTGAAGGGAAAATTTAAAAATCCGATTATTCGATTAATCGAAAAAATAATCGACCGATTCATCAGTTATGAAAATAATCGTTAGTTGCAGCCCTAGTTGAAATATTGAACTGTACTTATTTAGTTAATAATAAACAAAAGAACAAACACAGTTGTCATTTTTGGAAACTTAGGTTGCTGACAAAGTTATAATGTTAATAAAGTCACAAACATTACAAGAATAAAATTTACATGAAAATAGAGAATATAAAAAAACCCTGCAGATATTGTGTAGTTTTACAACAATTCAGTCAAAATATTTAGAGAAAAACATGTTCTAGCAAGAAAGAAAGATGCAATTTGTAATAATTTTGTAATATTATGCCTCAAATTGCAGGAAAATGTTAGTAACAGACTTGGCATGAGTATGTAAATGACGTGAATAAATAGGTTTTTGTCTTTGAGTTGTAATATAAGAAGCAAAACAAAAAAAAGGTTGTAATTTTTGGCAAATGAGGTTGTGGAAAAAAGTATAATAATTTGGAGTCATTAGGGTCGCGGGTATGCTGGAGCCTATCCCATCTGACTTTGGGCGGGAGGCGTGGTACACCCTGGACTGGTCGCCAGTCAGTCGCTGGGCAGACAGACAACCATTCTCACTCTAATGGACAATTTAAGCTAACATGCATGTTTTTGGAATGTGGGAGGAAACCGGAGTATCCGGAGAAAACCCACACACCCACCATGCAAAGAACATGCAAAGTCCACACAGAGATGCCCAACGGAGATTCGAACCCTGAGCCTCCTGGCTGTGAGGCCAACATGCTACCCATTAATCCACTGTGCGGAATTCACGCTGCCATTTATCACAGCAAGTCTTCCACGCTACAAAGTTAGGCCATCACACTACCGCCACCATATTTTACTTTTGCTATGATGATGATGGATGTTCTTTTTCTGTACTTTTGCGCCAGATGTGGTTTGCTGTAGTCCCAAGCTTTAGAAATGGCGTTAACCTTTTCCACACTGATAAATCTCAATTCATCTATTTTAACTTACAGTGGTGTGAAAAAATATTTGCCCCCTTCCTGACTTTTTATTCTTTTGCATGTTTGTCACACAAAATGTTTCTGATCATCAAACACATTTTAATATTAGTCAAAGATAACACAAGTAAACACAAAATGCAGTTTTTAAATGAGTGTTTTTATTATTTCGGGAGAAAAAAATCCAAAGCCACACAGCCCTGTGTGAAAAAGTCATTGCCCCTGCACCTAATAAC
>QODF01000067.1:1811743-1843862 GCA_024372805.1 Oostethus manadensis
AACGCAGTCAAATGTCAAGGGAGACTCATTTGGATTATGAAATCTCCCTTGGCAAAGAAATTTTGCTCAGCATTTAAAGGCAGCTTGACTCCCATTCAGCTGTTATGATGCTGGACAAGACAAAATAATAATAATAATAATAATAAAAAAACATTCATTTAAAAACTGCATTTTGTGTTATCTTTGACTAATATTAAAATGTGTTTGATGATCAGAAACATTTAAGTGTGACAAACATGCAAAAGATTTAAAAGTCAGGAAGAGGGCAAATAGTTTGTCACACCACTGTGTTTTATTTATTGAAGTTAATTTGTCATTGAGTAATATTTAAACGTCTTTGATGAGCTGAAACATTTAAGTGTGACCAAAAAAACACGTTTTCACATCGCCGTCTATCAGCGCTGAGGTGCAGTTTGGTTCTTGAAGTACCGGTCTTAACAGCATTTCAGTTTTTAGTACGTACCCCTCACTGCGGACACCCCCGATTTAAGGTGTCGAGGTGTGAAAACATCGACAAAGCTCTAAATGTTTTGTCGCCGTGGTCATGTCCACGTGATCACACGCACTCGTGTAGTCTGTTTGTCGTCCTCTTTCTCACACACACACACACACACACACAGCTAAGTAAATGTTAAACAGCGTCTGACTCAAGCAAAGGAGCTTCAGACTGAAGTTTACTCTTAAAAAAGTTTTGTTTCTTTTTCTTCGTTTACATTTCAGGTCTTTCCCCCAATCTTGAGCGATTTGTCCCCTCCAATGCTGGATTTGTTCGATTTGGATGAAGCGTTCTCCTCGGAGAAAGTGCGCCTGGCCCAGCTCACCAACAAATGTAAGCTCGGTCTTTGAACAAGGATGGGAAGCGAACGGGCGACGTGACGGTTTTACCGGCTGCTTTCAGGCACCGATGATGATCTCGAGTTTTACGTCCGCAAATGCGGCGAAATTCTGGGCGTGACTCCCAAGCTGGACAAAGAGCAGAGTGATGCAAAGCACATACTGGAACACATTTTCTTCCAAGTAGCAGAGTTCAAGAAGCTCAACCAGGTGAGAGGTTTAAAAAAAATAAGTTTATTGGGCGTTTTTAAGGCTGCATTTTACACTATGCTGTGTTTTTGCAGGAGCACGACGTCAACGCGGACGCACAGTTCACCCCGTCTTGACTCTTCATATTACACTCAGCAGAATTTATTTCCTATACATTCATTTTCTATGCCGCTTATCCTCATGCTGGGGCCTATCCCAGCTGGCTTTGGGCGGGAGGCGGGTACACCCTGGACTGATCGCCAGTCAATCGCAGGGCACATATAGACAAACAAACATTTGCACTCACACTCATACCGATGGACAATTTAGAGTCACCGATTAACCTAACATGCATGTTTTTGGAATGTGGGAGGAAACCGGAGTACCCGGAGAAAACCCACACACGCACGGGGAAAACATGCAATCTCCACACAGAAAGGCCCAATGGAGATTTGAACCCTCAACCTGCTGACTGTGAGGCCAATGTGCTACCCACTCATACACCGTGCGGCCACTGGGGCCGTGCTCATCTTTTTATGAGCTTAATTTTTTATACACACTGACATGGAGAGTCTACTGTAAATATCCAAGCAAATAAAGTCATTGATACTCGGTTAAGTCTTGGAAACATTTTGTTTTGTTGTGTTGTTTACGACAAAGTTGTACTTTTATGACAGAAAAAGTTGTAATTTTGCAAGAATAAAGCTGTAATATTCTGAGAAAGTCGTAACTTTACAGGGAAAAAAGTTGTAATTTTACGAGACAAAAGTCTTAATTGTATGAGAAATAAAGTCATAATTTTATGAGAAAAAGCTCGTAATTTTGTCTTGACTTTACAAGAAAAAAGTTGTATTTGTATGACAGAAAAAGTTGTAATTTTATGAGAAAAAAGTCGTAATTTTACGAGAAAAAAATTACTTTTATTCTCATAAAATATGTCTTTTTTCTTGTAAAATTACATTATTTATCTCAAAATCTTTTAGGTTGGCACTAATACTTTGTCGTACGTTACCTTTTTTGTAAAACACTTTTCTGGGAAAGTATAATTTGCAAACAGTGATAATAACAAAGTGTTGTCTTTAAATATATGTGACTTTTTTATATCCTTTTTACAAAATGTATATATATATGCACGTATATATACATACAGTATCTCAGCATATACAGTGGGAAAAAAATGGTTCAAATCAAGGCGCAATGCCACTATTTGACCACTACGTCTAACCCCGGCGCTCTACCCGGTACAAAGCGCATATGTACTGCGCATGTACGTCACTCGCTCGCTTTCAGGGAAGCGGAAGAGCGCGAGATAGAAATCCAAGAGCGCGGACAGACGGGCGCGCAGCTACAGTCGGCTCCGGGCGTTAGCCGTCACGAAACATCACGGAGCCCCCCGCCCACCCCAAAAAACCGCTCGTAGACGGACAGCCGAGAGAGAAAAAAACAACACCGCCGAAACACTGACGTACATGTCGTGCAAGGGCAGCGGCACGAACCGGGAAAGAGAGAAACGGCTGGGACATGTCCTGGCGGCCGCGCGGGTAAGTTGCCCATCTTTGTTAGCTCAGTTGACCGCATAAGCGACAGTCTTATTCTCCGGGTCCACATCCGAAGCTCGTCCGCTTTGTCGACTTGAATAAAACGGTCGACCTCACTTTTGTTTCGGGCCGTTGTGGATCCGAACCGCCCTTTACCGGACTAGCGCTTGTAACTCCCGAGTCTTTCCTTTTATGCTTCTTGGGGTTTTTCAGAACACCCGGTTCCTAACCCGACGCCGCGTAGCTGACAGGCAGCCGAACTCACGCCAAGAATCAATCCAAGCGGGTTTTTTATTGGCGCCATGTCAGGTGGTTTTAAGTCAGGGGTGGGCAAACTTGGACTCTCGGGCCACATTGGGTTAAAAATGTGAGCGTAGGGGCCCCCGTCAGACGGAAGGCCGTGCTTGCTCACGGTGCAAGCAGACAATCAAACTACAATGTGGGCGATAAACCTAACCCATTTCCAAATGACCGCAGGGCATGATGGGTAATCGACCACAATATGAACTACGAGCGATAAAAACACTGAATATCAAGAGCACGTCAACGCCTTGTTTACTTCTCTGTCGACCGCCTCGGGGTCTTTCTCGATGGAGCAAAAATGGGACCAGCTACCCAGCATGCCTTGCGGCAGGAATATATGGGTGTTTTTTTTTTTGCATGGGTGTTAGGCGTAGATGTTTATTTGTGCTCCTCTAGAGGTGGGATTCATGGCTCTTTGAGGGGAGTCGTTTTATATCATACGTTTTAAGAAGCTAGCACGGCCTACCGTGTTTTATTTTGGAAATAATCACCGGGAGAAATGAAGTTCGATATCCCACCAGTATGAGTCACAATGACACACAATTTTAAAGTCTGTCCTGGGTTCGTTGGAAATACTCCACCGGGTTTGGCACGTTTTCGAATTACCCGATGTGCAAACGCCGTGTGTGCGTGCAAACCATGACTCCCCCCCCCCCCTTTGTAACGGTCATGTGCTCCATCACGCAGCGAGGACGGGGAGGACACCGTGCCTCCCGACACCGACTCGGATGTAGCGGAGCAGAGGGAGGGCGGCAAAGTGAAAGTGAAGTGGACACAAGAGGAGGTGACCTGGCGCGACCGTCACGCTCTCGACACGCGGCCATGCTGTGCGTAACATGTTCTTCTCCGACAGGATGAAAACCTGAAGGCGCAGGTTCAAAAGCTGGGACAGAATGAGTGGAAAAACGTAGCCATGCACATACCAGTGAGTCTATAAATACTCTATTGAATGTGCGTACAGGCCTCATCCGTGTTTTGATTGCCTTTCCTTTGTGTTCAGAACCGCACGGAACACCAATGTCAGCACCGCTGGTTTAAAGTTTTGGATCCCGCCTTGATTAAAGGCCCATGGACTAAAGAGGAAGATGACAAGGTATGTTGGGGGGGCAGCACCCGGGGTGCCATATGTGGCCCGAAGCTGTTTTTTAATGGCCCTCGGCACATTCTATAAGTTTGAGAATAATGTCAACATATCAGGACCAAACATTTATAAATAGGGATGTCCCGATATTGGCATCAAAATGTAATATCAGCCAATATCTGTATATGTTTTTTTTCCCCTATAACAAAAACCCATATTGCTTTTAAGCGCCAGACTTGCAACATTTCTGCTAATACGATGCCTGATGTAGTTACTACTTTACACCAGTAGATGGCGGACATCTGTAACGTCAGTCTGAGCATCATTTGCGCGAGTGTTCTTGTACATTCTTATACTTTTGCGTCAAGCGCTGAGCGTCACCGCCATATTGGATGTGGCAAGCATCGGAGCGGAGAATATTCCTCATTTATGTGCTATATGGAAGCAACTTGTTTTACTCCCCAAAACCAAATCCCAGGGAATAACCTTTCACAGGTAAGACTTAACAATGACCTTTGATGGGGTTTGGGCCATTATGACATCGCTTTGAGAGCATCATCCTTAGTTATAAGAGGTCTTGTTTGTAATTGTATAAGAATAAGTCATTATATTACGATAAAAGTCATTTTTGAAAATGAAAATTGCAATTAAATAAATCATTTTAAAAAAGGATCTTATTTTTTTTCCAATAAAAATAACCCAATAATTGTGCAATTCTGTTGGGAATAATATAACTTTCTATATTTATATGTACAATTACAATAATAAAACCAAAATATTTGGAGGAAAAGCTGTAATGTTACGTGAAAAATTGTTTTTCACATGCGGCCCTCTCTGTTCTGCGATTGACTGGCGACCAGTTTGGGTGTACCCCGCCTCTCGCCCAAAGCCTGCTGGGATAGGCTCCAGCATCCTGTGACCCTAATGAGGATAAGTGGTATAGAAAATGAATGAATGAATATGCCCTTGGTGGTAAAAGTTTGGGCACCGAATGCTAGTAGGATCCAGTATTGATAAATACAATATTTTCATAGTTAGCGCATAGAAAACCTGTTTATGACTTTCTAAAAATACCAATATTAGAGCCCCTATAGTCACCTTTACACTCCTTGCACAGCTGTAATGGGCAGGCTGTGGAATCACTGCAGGCTACCACTTTAAACATGCTACCGAGCTAGCTAGTTAACCTCCAAATTTGCGTGTTCTAAACTTAACAATGGGGTTTCAAACGGCATTGGGAAGAAGGACAATTTAAGCTGCCAAAAAAACGACCACTTCCACACGGAATGGGAGGGAGAGCTTTTGACGAGAACGATTTATTGTCACACAATCGACAATAATTTATTTTTCTATATTTTGGATGAATAAAAAGCCATTCATTCATGACAGAAGGAAAATGTTGATGTTCAAAAATCCTTTATTATCACGTCACTGGCAAAAGTCACAAGTTACCAGTTTTGGTTTGATTATGGCCATGTTGACGACCGCCTGATGTAAGCCAGCCGGTCCGAGGGACGTCGAGATGAGCAGATTCCCATCATATCAGGCTAGTCTGGTATCAGTCCTTTGCATCTTAAAATGTACACTCGGATTTGCCCCATCATTCCTCAGGTCATCAAGCTCGTCAGTCAGTATGGAAACAAGCAATGGGCAGTGGTCGCCAAGCATCTGAAGGGAAGGCTTGGTAAGCAGTGTAGAGAGCGCTGGCACAACCACCTCAACCCCAGCGTGAAGAAGTCTTCCTGGACGGCCGAGGAGGACCTCATCATCTACAAGGCTCACTGTCTGCTCGGAAACCGCTGGGCTGAGATTGCAAAGCTGCTGCCGGGAAGGTAAACGGCCCGTAAAAAGGAACCGGGTTTGACGTGATCGCCATGGTTTTATGTGCAGTAGGGCGCTCTTACCCGGAAATATTGTCAAACAGGACTGATAACGCGGTGAAGAATCACTGGAACTCAACCATCAAGCGCAAGGTAGAAATGGGCTTCTACACGCGGGAGGATTTTACGCTGAGCGAGGTGGAAGAGCTGTTAGCCCGCGTCAAAGACGTCCAGGTGGGCTGTCCCGTCTGAAATGATACCGTGTATGCATTGTTGTATATGCTTCTATACGTGAGCCCTGATTACACAGATGGCCAACTGCTATCAAGAGGGCGCCGATCCCAACCCGGGACAGGAGACGCATCCCCCGGTAAGCAATTGTTCAGCCACTTGGAGGAATGCTATACTTTTTTTTTTGGGGGGGGGGGGTATTTTGCCCTCATGAACACACGCGTGTCTCTCTTTCTGTGTGTTTTAAACATAACATTTGTTATGTATGCAAAACCAAAACGGCTAAAAGTTTATGCACCTAATGGGACACATCAGTTCCCCCCTAAAACACCTCCAAACACCACCCGACAATGTTTTAGATCATCAAACAAATGTAAAACTAGTCAAGACAACACGACTGAACACAAAATGCCGTAACTTGCAATGAGTCTCTGACAGCTCTCTGGAGGAATTTTGCCCACTCGTCTTTGCAGAATTGTTGTCATTCAGTCACAATGGAGGCTTTTCCAGCATGAAGCTCCTTATGAGGTCATGCCACAGCATCTCAATAGCATGCAGGTCAGGACTTTGACTAGGCCACTGCAAGGTCTTCATTTCGTTTTTCTTCAGCCAATCCGAGGTGGACCTGCAGGTGTGTTCTGGATCATTATTCTGCTGCAGAACCCGAGTTGGTTTCAGCTTGAGGTTCTCAACAGACGGGCGGACGTTCTCCTTCAGGATTTTTTTTTTTTTACATCCAACGTTAGGTTTTCCCACCTCAAAAACAACAGCAGTGGCGGCTTTATAGGAGACGTACGCACAGAAAAGAGAAAGACGTGTGCTCGTGTCTCACGCAAGGATTGTGGGTGACGGGCAAAATTCCAAGAAAAAGTGAAATTTTCCTTTAGCATCCGTCACTGGTAGAAATGAACTGCAATTGCATGTGTGTGAAATATACAATAAATGATATGCATGTTAGTATCTCCAACAGTTGCAGGCAATGTCAGACTCAGCCGCTGTTAATGGTGACCCCATCGATGAGGCGGGTCCTTCCCTTGCAGTCGCCTCCCCAAAGGATTGTTCAAGTATCATGTCGGAGGGGGACAACATGGGAGAGATGAATTCTACCAGCTGGGTGGTAGACAACTCTGGCTTTCTTTCCCCCACTGGGCCGCTGAGGGAGGTCCTCGACATGGTAGATGGGGTAAGAATAATCAATAATTCCCCAAAAGCCCCCAAATTACAAAACGCCTGTGCAGTATTGGAAATGTTCCTGTTTAGAAACAGTAGATATTTGTGACCTCACCCGTCCAGGCTATTTTTTTTTTCTAAATATATTTATTCATAAATTGAATTGTTTCTTGTAGAATGCCTGTTTATGGCTTTGTAAATACATTTTTAAACAGTTTTAGAGCCCTGCAGACATTAAATAACACCCCTAAAGTCACCTTTAATACTCATTTTACCTAATAGAGTAGGCATGATGAGCAATAATAAGACATAATATCTCATCATTAGCATTGGGAAAGTTTCTTGTTGTAGTATCTTAAACGTAATGTGGGTTGATCACATCACATAAAAAAAAAAATAAAGATTGACGTCAGCCTATCATCCATCCTCGCTATGACATTTGTCACTTGATCGGTATACAGGACAGCCAGGCTAACACTAATCTGCCATACACAAACGGACGTATACTGCTAGCTTTGTTTACACCACATCGCGCTGCTTACACGCAAACTACCAGATCTCTGAAGTGACTTCTGCTTTAACAATAGCAAGCCACCGAGCTAACTAGTTAGTCCCCAAAAGGAATTGGCTTGATAGTGAGAAAGCAAGAAGCCAAAACTTACCACTTCCACAGGTAATGGGAGGACTGTTTTTTGTGCTATGTCAGACTGCAAGTGAAGGTCTTTGTTTTGACTTGTCTTTTGCTGTTTTTTTTTGGCTAATAATAGGCCAAGTCAACCACAAAACAGCAATCGTTTATTAATGAATTTTTGAAAAACCACAATAGAGCGATGTTTGATGTCCGCAATGCAGCGAGGCATGACTGGATATTGGCTTGCATCTCAAATCTGTGCTATCAGCTCTCCAATATAAGCAGTCCATTTGAGACTCCGCTAAGTTAACAAGGAGCTGAAGTTCAACAGAGGAGGCTCCTCACAAACAACCAACACTGTCTTAATCGTAGGCCACATTTCCATCCATCCATTTTCCTCCGCTTATCCGGGTCCTGGTCGCGGGGGCAGCAGCTTCAGTAGGAAAGTCCAGACTTCCCGGTCCCCGGTGACCTCTTCCAGCTCCATCGGGAGGACACCAAGGCGTTCCCAGGCCAGCTGTGAGACATAATCCCTCCAGCGTGTCCTAGGTCTTCCCGGGGGCCTTCTCCCGACTGGGCATGCCCGAAACACCTCACCAGGGAGGCACCCGGACTAGATGCCAGAGACACCTCAACTGGCTCCTCTCGATGTGAAGGAGCAGCGGCTCTACTCCGAGCTCCTCCCGGATGGCCGAGCTCCTCACCCTTCGGCCACATTTCATAATCAAAATAATCCACAAAGTCAGATCTGTGGCATTTAATGGATGCTATCCCTCTCTCTGCGTATTGGAAATAATAACTAGCAGCTTGCACCGTAGAAGTTAACAACTCGAAATACTCCAGAAAGTAATGACAATTGTACTGCAGGATCTCGACGGCTGGTGTAACCTGGAAGCCTTTGACTTGCCTGAAGAGAGCCCGAGCCCGGAGCGCCACCAGTTCCGCCTCGAGGGCAGCGCCCTGCAGGAGTTGAGCAAAGGAAGCAAAGGGGAGCTCATACCTATCTCTCCTGGTGGGGATCCCCCTTCCATCCTGAGTCACAGAATTCGCCGACACGTGGCCTTGTCTCCGGATGCTAATAGCGCGATGACACCTAAAAGCACTCCAGTGAAAATTCTGCCCTTTTCACCTTCTCAGGTAATGCTTTTTTGTTTGTTTGTTTTCACTGATGTCGTCAACAACACAATTTCTCACCCTCTCAATATCATTACAGTTCTTGAACATGTGGACCAAGCAGGATACTCACGACCTGGAGAACCCATCGCTCACATCCACGCCGGTGTGCAGCCAGAAGGCCAACGTTACCACACCTCTGCAGCGAGACAAGACCCCCATCACTCAGAAGGAAAACTCGGTGTAAGTGCGCTCTGCAGCCCCGACCTGCCGGCCATTGCCGAACTGAGTGCCGAGCGTTGATGGTTTGTCTTCGTCTAGATTTGTCACACCCAACCACAAGTCCGAGCTCTGCACGATGCCACGTACTCCGACGCCATTCAAAAATGCCATGGAGAAGTACGGCCCTCTGCAGCCTCTCGTAAGCTTCCATCTAGGTCATAGTTCACGTGTGTGTGTCTCAAAACCACTCCTGTTTCCATGCCTGACGAGTGAAAACTCCCTGAAGGAAATAAGTATTCGATCCCCTTGAAAAAGGTGCTTCAGTACTTGGTGGCAAAACCTTTGTTGGCAATCACAGAGGTCAGCCGTTTCTTGTAGTTGGCCACAAGGTTTGCACACATCTCAGGGGGGATTTTGGCCCACTCCTCTTTGCAGATCCTCTCTAAGTCACTGATGTTTCGTGGCTGATGTTTGGCAACTCCAACCTTCAGCTCCTTCCACAGATTTTCTATGGGATTAAGGTCTGGAGACTGACTAGGCCACTTCATGACCTTAATATGCTTCTTCTTGAGACAATCTTTTGTTGCCTTGGCCGTGAGTTTTGGATCATTGTCATGTTGGAATACCCAACCACGACCCGTTTTTCATGACCCATTGACTGAGGGAAGGAGGTTCTCATCCAACACTTGGCTACGGTACATGGCCCCATCCATCCTCCCTTCCACCTCCACCTCCATATATTTACCAACTGTTTTTGTGGTGACTATGGTCCCAGCTGTCTTGAGATCATTGACAAGTTCCTCCCGAGTGGTTCTGGGCTGATTCCTCACCGTTCTCATTACCATTGAAACCTCCACGAGGTGAGATCTTGCATGGAGCTCCAGACCGAGGGAGATTGGCAGTTAATTTATGTTTCTTCCATTTGCGAATAATTGCACCAACTGTTGTCACCAAATGGCGATGGTCTTGTAGCCAATTCCAGCCTTGTGTAAGTCCATAATCTTGTCCCTGACATCCTTGGAGAGCTCTTCGGTCTTGGCCATGGTGCAGAGTTTGGCATCTGGATTGATTGATTGATTGCTTCTGTGGACAGGTCTCTTTTATACAGGTAACGAGCTGAGAGGGCTGCCAATGTCGGCTCGTTACCTGTATAAGATCCACCTGGGAGCTAGAGATCTTGCTGACGGATAGGGGATCAAATACTTTGTTCCTTCATGGAAATGCAAATTAATTTATAACTCTTTTTGAAACGCATTTTTCTGGATTTTTTTGTCATTGTTGTCTCTGTTCAAATAAAGATACCATTGAAATTATAGGCTGATAATTTCTTTGTTAGTGGACAAACTTACTAAATCAGCTGGGGTTCAAATACTTTTTTCCCTCACTGTAAATCCGAATCCGAACGCTCAAGTCCCATATATCCGACATTTGCGCCATCAAAAGGCGTGCGTTGCCGCGCTTACCGAGACTTGAAAATGTACTCGCCGATGTTGGCAGTCATGGAAAGGTGTGGTTTATCCTGCAATACTTCACTAAAGGTCCTCACCAATATTGGCAAAAGTTCTTTTCCCATCCGAAAATGATTTTTATAAGGTGTCTCGCCACTCCACCCACACGCTCCTTGGAACAGACATGGCGACAAGTTCCTGGAATCATCTGTTTGAGAATATGAATAATAATCAATCATAATATTGACTCCCGTTGCTGAAAATGTTTGAAATTGCCACAAACGCGCTAAGGAGAGCATGCTGGTAGCGTGAGGCTCGATACCGGTGTCTGTTTTCCATACCCTCACGCTCTAAAGTCCATTCCGAAATCAAAGTAGTGGTACTTTTCCGGATGTTGTATATTGGCTTGGCTGTATTTTCAATCACCCCACTACCTCCATATACTTCCGGGTTTCATAAAAACCAATAAAAAACTACCATGTCTTGTTTTCTTCATGCTATGATTTGAAATTCTACACGCTACGTTTTCAAATTTACCAGGGTGAATTTCCATATCACCGGTACCGGCTTGAAATTTGTCCCAGGATCGAATCCGAAATGAAATCAACGGTATTGCAGTCTTCACTTCCGTAGGCGCGGAAAGACGCGAGTGATGTCGGGCATCTGCGCACGCACGCCACTTTCCCGATGCATTTGTGTCATAATCTGAACCGGCACATTAAAAAGTCTGATTTTAAAACAAAAAATCCGAATCGGGGATCAGACCCCGCAGCGTGAACGTGGCCGTAGTCTCGGTGGGTGGAGGCGGGGCTGCTGGCATACACACAGAGTAAAGCGGAGTGCACCCTTGTAGCAAACTACAATACATTGTCGTATATTTTCAGCGCGCTTTTCTTAAAAGTAATGATAAAATCTCATCTCCGTGTAGACCCAACCTCGCGCATCATCTTGTCTCTTGACATGTTTTTTCTCTCTGCCGTCGCAGCCTCAGACTCCGAACCTCGAGGATGACATAAATGAAGTCATCCTGAGAGAGGTAGGGATGGACTTGATGGTCCAACTTCCCGCTGTGCCCGAGCAGAGACGCAAGGCAATGGTAAGTTGGACTGTTGTATTATTGAGTGTACTTTTTCAAACGGGTCGGCAGGGACCGGGCCGCCCCTTCCGCACAACAAATGGGGGCCCCGTTTTGCGCACTGTCCAATTAAAATTCTGCCTGGAGCTCCTATCGCACACAGACCGCTTCAGACGTGCTCGTTTTATTCCTTAGCATCGACCTCCCGTGAAGAAAGTGCGCAAGTCACTGGCCCTCGACGACTGCCAAGCGATGCCCGCGTCCAAACGCAAATCTAAGAACGACGCCAAGTACAGCATCAAGGTAAGGCTGTAAGAAATATGACTTAATATTACACCTGATGAAGACACTTGATTCAGTTTCTTTGTATTTTCTCACCCAGGAAGAACCTGTGATGGTTCATATAAGCTCCTCAGTGTGCGGTAAAAGCCGTGAAAATATTCTAGACCAGGGCTTCCTTTTGGGGCCGTGTGACAGCGCCATATTTCCTAGTCTGGTGCCTCCAGCTCCGGTAAGTCCCATCTTTCGATAAAGGGGGTCCTCGCTCTACGAAGAATTCCTCCAGTTAAAGAGCACCACCACGCGGACACGTCGGTGGGGTACCGTGGTGACGTTAGTTTCATGTCAGACGCTGTACATTTGCCTCCGTAGCTACAGCGGTAGATTCCCCCTCACTGTGCCCGGACTGTTCTGTCATGGTGCCGGGAGCACGCACAGGGAAGTGTCTGCTCCAACCGCTGGTTTTTATCTTATTGTGTTAAAGAGAGCTCATCCAAAAAAAAAGTCATATTCTAAATCACACCACAAATTGATCAGTAACCAAGTCAAATGAATAGTCGTACCCTAAAAGTATCGCTCCTTCAGGCAGACCTCCCATTTCCCACATTTCTTGTTCTACGCACTTGACTCCAAACGCTTGCTCTAACCAGCATGCTGAACACCACTGCCCTCTACAGCCCACACACTAAACAGCAGGTAGGATCAACACAATATACCTAACGAAGCCCTAAGACCCTAAGCGTGCCGACGACCTCATGAGCATTTTGCAATGATTCATTTCACTTTCCTTTTCTTTGACACACTGCTATCGCAGTAGTCAGCCTCACCAACGAGGGGAACACAAATGGAGGACAATAAGTTAACTAGGATGAAATGGACATCCGTGTACCATCGCACTTCTGTTTTCTTCAAGCACTTACTGTGTTTTTTTTTCCCCGTTTTGCATTAATTTGCGGAAACGTATTGAACTTAATTTCATTCCTTCCTCAGCTATTTGATGGTTTTCTCCTGAGGCCTGACGCTATTCATCTCTTTGCTTTCTCATCAGATGACCAAGGAATGGGAGAGGGTTGTGTGCGGACAAACTAAAGATCAGCTCATCATGACGGAGAAAGCGAGGCGCTACCTTCGCTCCCTAAAATCCCGCGCTCCCAACAGAGCTCTGGTGTTGACTTAGGTCACTCGCACCTTTGTGCCGGCTCGTCGCGCAAAGCCCAGCGGACAGTTCTGTCGTTTGCCACCGCGGCGAAGGACGGCCTTCTAAATGTAATGACATGTTTGAACGGTGTACACGAAAACCGTCACTTAGGCAGTGCTGCATTGAAATACCAACGCTTTTAGATGTTGCCCCTTTCAAACACTTGAAACTCCGCAAAGGAAATCATTGCCGTCTACTTTTGCAATCAATGAAAATGGTTTTACATTGCATAAGGTGTCTGTAATTTTTTATCTCTTTGTACAAACTGTATACACAGCTTTCTTAACATCCAAAGATCTGTTGTGAATTTGTATGTGGTGTAAATTCAAGCGTATTCAGTACGACTATTAGGGCCACATAAAAACATATATCTGAGATTTTGAGATTAAACGTTAAAGGGGAAAAAGTCGTAATTTTACAAGGACCAAAATTGGAACGTTACGAGAAAGTATTTTTAAGGGAAAAGTTATTTTACGAGGGAAGAAATATAAATTTACGGAGTAAAAAAGCTGTAATTTTACGAGAAAAAAAGTCGTAAATTTCAAAGGAAAAAATGTTTGTTTAAAAGAAAGTCGTAGTTTTACGTGAAAGTCGTAAATTTACAAGGAAAAAATTAAAATTTACGAGGAAAGAAGTAATTTTAAAAAATACAAAAGTAAAAGAAAAAAATGTAAATTTAGAGGTGAAAAAGTCATAATTTTAAAAGAAAAAAGTCGTAAGTTTACAAGAATAATGTCGTAAATTTACAAGGAAAAATGTTGTCAATTTCGACAAAAAAATTTGTAATTTTACAAATTGAAAAGTGGTAAATTTACAAAGAAAAAGTCATAATTTTACGAAAAAGGCGTAGTTTTACTAGAAAAACAGTTGTTTGATAAGGAAAAAAAGGCGTAGTTTTACCAGGAAAGAGTCGTAGTTTTACCAGGAAAAAAAGTTGTAGTTTTACGAGAAAGAGAGGCGGTAATATATGAGAATTTTTTTTTTAATCTTACCGGGAAAAAGGTTTTAGTTCTACCAGGAAAAAAAGTCGTTTTATGAGGAAAAAACAAAGGTGTGTAGTATTACTAGGAAAAGTCATAATTTTATGAGGAACCAAAAGTTAAAATGTGGTAATTTTACAAGAAAATAAGTAACATTATGAGAAAAAATTTTTTAATTTCACTTTTTAAAGAAAGTTCTAACATGACCTTTGACCTAGGCCAAAGGTCACACAAGTCCCCTGTTCTTATAGCTGTCTCCGGCAATGCCTGTTACGATGGAGTCATTTGCGATTTTGAGAACGAGATTGTACGTTTTTTTTCTTGTAAATTTGTGACTTTTTTCCACGTAAAATTACGGCTTTTAACCTAGAAATCTAAAAAAAAAAATTGTCGCCTTTCTATTCTGCCGTAACTCTTAATCTGGAAATCGCCGATTTTTGTCATAATTTAGCAACGGGGAATTAACGTATAAACAAATCTGTCCTGGAACGTCGTGACACTAAAGCTACCCAGAATAAAAAGGGCAGCTCCTGGGCTCTGCAGTCAGACCCGCATGCAAGGTTTCGAGTTCAGCTTAACTGTGTCATGTACTTTGTAAATGTTCACGTTGTTTTGTACCTGAAAGTCAACTTAGACCTTAAATGCATGCTCTTTGCAGCCACAGTAGAAACATGCTTAGGCTTGTTCATAAGAATTTTGATATCGAAATAGAGATGCTGAAATGAATCCCTTTATCCAATAAGAGAGTATAGTTCATAACTTTTATGAATTTGTAGGTTTGTTTTTTGAGGCTTTTCTTTCGAGCGCTTCATCCACTTGCATGTTGGATTGCGTTGTGTGAAACATCTTTAAATAAAAGTTTGTTACATCTGAATAAAATGACTTATTTTGCTTAATAAAGCCCAACCCCACAAAGGTGTGCGATTATTGTGAAATGCCAAACCGGATATTACGTCTCCGCTGGTAGGCGGGGTCTGCACCGGAAGTACTCGTCCGTTTTGGTGACGCTGCATTAGACTGGCAGACATGGAACGGCTCAGTGAGTGAATGAAACTCGTTTTTCCTTCTAAAGAAGATAACGTTTTTTTATGTTCGTTGCGTAAAGTATAAAACGTGGTGAATGTATGTCAAAATATGTTTTTTGACGGCTGTGGGGCTTCTTGTTTCGCGTACTGCTGTCGTTAGTTAGTTAGTTAGCTAGCTAGCTGGCTAACTAACGTCAGACATGAAAGCGCGAGTGAATGAAAGCCGGGGAAACGTTGCATATCTGTAAACATTATTATTATCTTCTTGTGTCCACAGGGCTGCTCGGGTTGGTCCTCCTCGGCGTGGCTCTGACCGGAGCTCAGACGCTCACACCGGCACACTATCTTTCCCTCAGTGACGTCGCCCGCCTGCAAAACCTCCTCAGCCAGCCTTTCACTGACCTGGAGTCAGCTTACTATTCTGTGCTGGGCCTCACCAAACTCGGGGCCGCTGTTCCTGATCACAAGGTGTGCACGTGATTCCCGCCTATTCAAATGTGAACCCCCTTGAACGTTTCTCGCCAGTATTATTACAATTGAGGGATTTATTTGTACACAAACAGGAAGTATGCCGGTTCCTGAAATCCCAGCTCGATCCCACCAGTGTGGACTCGCTCTTTTTTGCCGTGGAGACAAGCCAAGCCATATCTGGGTGTGAGGTATGCAGATGTTCCCGCAGATAATTCTTGTACCATAGACTCAAACTCTTAGGACCAGTTGAAAAGTTGCAAGAATGTGCATTTAGCACTGTTGGATCTTAAAAGGACGATGCAGCGGGTTCCCAGGGCTATCCAGAGGGTGACATTCTTTCAATGTGCTTCAAGCATTATACCTTTTTTGAGTATGCAAAGTACATTCTGCTTAACATACAAATTAGCTGTTTTCTTCCAGCTAACAATAGCAATTTGGGCTGTATGTTCAATGATTTTATTCAGTCTAACTCATAGTTAGACTGAATAAAACAGACTTTTTTGTACAATCTGGTATGTATACATGTATGTTTTTCACAGCGTTACTTTTGCCCAATACAAACGTCGTTGACCTCCAGCTCCATCAAGTCTTTGTGTCCTTGTAGTTGAAATGAATCTTCAATATTTGCCCCGTTCCTTGAAGTCTTTGTTGGACAACAAGTATTTTGGCTTATGCAGTTGGCACTGTACACTGAGGGGAGGTTTGCGTTTTTCTTCAAACCACTATTGGTAACATATCCTAGCAGATGGTGGAGTCTTCTCAAGGCCAATATGATACCAATAACTTACCTACTTCTTTGAAATTTTAACTGTAGTTTGTGCACATTTGGAGGTAAGACGGACTGGAACAAACTAGGATTCAATCAAATATCACAACATTAATATGAACACATCGCTACTCTCAGGAGAACCAGAGTATAAAGCAGCGGCCCTGCAGAGTGCACTGTAGCCGGACACATGCGCTGAGCAGCCGCAGCTACAAAGGTCAGGAGACCTGGGGTATAGAGCTGGAAGAGCCACCTGGCGTGGCCCAGCAAGGTGCACTGTATTCGAGCACACGCTCCGTGCAGCCCGAGTGACTCATTAGGGCTGCTGGAGCCTATCACAGCTGACTTTGAGCGAGAGTGCAACCCTGGTGCACCCTGGGCTGGCATTTGGTGCAACCACCACCACTTAAAAAATGTTCGTAAACTCATTTGGATGTTGCGACAGCCATTAAGCTGGTTTATGCTTGATGCATCCGCGGGGGCTGCACGGCCGATTTACGTCAATTTTGCAACCACACCCCTCCGTGCAGCATCCGTGCACCTAGGAAATGTAACTAAAAAAATACTATAAGTAGCTCCTCCTAGTGGCACAGGTTGGAAAATACAGGCATTGATTATTCTCGATTATTCGGCTCATAACCACCGCGATCAACAGATCTTAATTCCTGGAGAGAAATTGCTGTCACTCCACTCTAAACAGTTGACCATCTCCTTTTTCATTTTGTCCTAGCATTAAGAAACAACGTAAAAAGTTATTCCTCTTAGTTTAAGCTCACGTTTGTTGCTATGTTGTAAACAACCATGCCTTTGACTTTCTACTGAATTGAAATGCGCACGCCGTAGACCAGGGGTCGGGAAGCTTTTGGGCTGAGAGAGCCACGAAAGTCACATATTTTCAAATGTATTTCAGTGGGAGCCATATCGTAATTTTTAACAGTGATTACAACTGAAAGTGTGCATTTTTAAGCAAGTCATTACTATAATAAATAGGAATTAGTCTATGAATTGAAGTGCTGACAAGGTTTTATATTTTGCGATTCCTGTCATGTTTTACTTTAAAATGTCAGGAAAAAACATTCTACAGTATAAAACTAAAATAATATAATTGTTATATTATTATACCCACAATATTTAACTATATTCCTGTATAAATTATTCCCCGAATTACAACTTTGTTGTTTTGTTTGCTTCTCATAATAAAAACATAAAAATAAATAAAAATGCATTCTGGTCTAAAATGATTGTTCTTTACTCGTAACATTACAAGCTTTCTCTCATAAAATTGTGTTTAATATTTTGACTTTCTACTCATACAATTACAGCCATTTTTTCAATTTCTGCTGTTTTTTGTGTTTTTGTTTTGTAATTATGACTTTATTCCTGTAATATTTTGACTTTATTCTCTAGATATTATAACCGTTTCCGCAAGCTAATTTTCCAAAAATTACAACCTTTTTTTTGGTTAGATTACAACTTTTGTCTCCTAATATTTTGACTTTATTTTTGTAAAATTACTGCTGATTTTTTTTTCCATTTTTTCAATTTTTGTGTCCCTAAAGTTATTTGTTAAATTGTATTTTTAGAATGTGCTGCAGGCCAATAAATCACTAAGAACACCCCTTTTGTAAAGATATTTTGCAAAACGTTTTAGGAAATAACATTTTATGGGGTTAAGAAATGTCTGAGAGCCGTATGTGGTCATCAAAAGAGCCACATCTGGCTCCCAAGCCATAGGTTTCCTACTGCCGCCAAACACGCTCTATAATTGCACCCTTCGTCTGGGAAAATATTGGGTAACAGTGGGGACGTGACACACTGACCATAAATGCAGTTGCATCCAGTTCTACGCAGAGCTTCAAAACACACAAAGCTGAAATGGAAGCAGGAGACCAAAATGTGAGCAGACCACAGTTTATTGCGAATTCATCAGCTGATCAAAAGCCCAAATTTAGATTCCATGTCGTTTCCTGTCAGGTATTCACGATGACACGACTTTTTTTCTTCTTTGTTTAAAGCTCTAAGACCAAAAACTGCAAAATGTGCTTTGCAAATTAGTATACTGGTTTTAAGATTTTGATTATTGTAGATATCACACAAGTAAGGCAAAGTGCTTTACGCTTGTCATGCACACCAGTAGGACAGATTAATGCAAAGCCAAGAGTGGCTGACAGACATTATTGTTCCATTACTTACACACAGTCTTCCAACTTTTCTTTATGGCTCAGATCCCCGTGTCCAATGAAACGCGCGACATCCTCCTGGCCGCCGTCAGCGAAGACTCCACCATGACTCAGATTCACCGGGCTGTGAGCACACTCAGCTCTCTTGGTCTCTCTCTGACCTCCCAGGAGGTCGTAGGTGCACTTACAGCTCGCATCAACAAGGAGGACAACGTGATGGCGTGAGTTCTGCGGTGGACGGGAGTGGTGTTTGTGTTTTACATTTGAGGCCTAAATGAGTTTAATGTTTACGCATTACCTTGTGGGCAGCATCACCTCAGCTCTGCAAACAGCCGCCCGCCTTTCCCAGAAGGCGGAGCTCGGAGGAATACTTGAGGAAATTGAGGTGAGCGCTTGGACTTCCACCAGGTGGTGCTGCCGCAGCACACAACTCTTCTCTGGCCGCCACATGACGCCATTGTTTGCCGTTTTTCCGCACAGGATCTGACGGCACGTTTAGATGATCTTGGTGGTGTCTACCTCCAATTTGAAGAGGGACTGGAGGCCACCGCCATGTTTGTGACCGCTGCTTATTCCCTGTCGGATCATGTTGACATGGAGCCCCCTCTCAAAGAGGTATGATTATTTTTAAGTGTAGGGCCCTATGAAATCCAATGTATTTTTTCCCTAATTAAATTTGATCAAATCCATTTTTACCCTTTTTATTTATTTTACCAGCACAGAATGTTTACTTTTGTGGCAGTAAATAATACGTCTGTTAATTAAATGCAAAAATTGTAACATTTATTGAAGCAATAAACCAGCCAGTATTTCAGAAACAAATGTAGCTTGGCTAACTCCTCTAATGGAGAAGATAAACGACATTGGAATACAATCGACAGTTCCACATGTCCAAAAGGAGTAGGAAGAAGCAAAGCTTATTTAAGCCCCCGTAAGTAAGGTAATGTGACAGTGTGTTTAATAGTAGCCAATGCCCTTAGAACTGCGAATAACTTCTGCTGCAGTCCAGATGAATAATAATGATGATAAATAATAATAGTAATGCGTGGCATGTAAACAATTTTAACAGAACACTGTTGTAGTACAGACAATGTTCTCACTAGCGATGAAAAGTACTTCCCAACACAAACGTTTGTTCTCCTCACAATGCCAGCCTTTCATAAACCACAATTGGCTTTGGAGGGACCTGCAAATTCACATTATTATTCACCCATTTCTATAAGATTCCACATTTAGTAGTAGTTTCCATTTTTATTCATCCATTCCGCAGTTCCTTCCGAGATTCTGAGATTTCCCGTGGACATCATAGTGTGCTAGAAATGGAATTGCGACACTTAGTCTCTTATTAAAATTGCTGTTTTTGTCACAGGACCAAGTCATTCAGCTGGTGAACTCAATTTTCAGCAAGAAATCCTGGGACTCTCTGGCCGAGGCCTTCAGTGTGGCGAACGCTGCCGCGACGCTCTCCAACAACCGCTTCCACGTTCCAGTTGTCGTCGCCACTCACGGCCCGGCCACGGTGTCACACAGCCAGCCTACTCTGCAGGTACGGCTACTGGGAGTAACTATATTTTAATGAACACACATCACATCAGTTCTTCTGTTTCTGCCTCTTGATTCACAGCTCCTCGTTACTGACGTCATGTCTCAGCCTCTGGATTCAGCCAACGTGCAAGTGGAGTCTGTGTATTCCACAGCCTCCAAGACCATGATACTTGGCCAAGCACCGTTCACTCTTAATGAGTATGTGTCATGGGAGAAGAGTAATTAGTCTCCGTGTTTTCTCCAGGTTGAGGGCTTTAGGCGGGGCGGGAGGTTAAACACGCACACCGACACACACGTACAAACACATGTTGCAATCGCTTCGCCACAATAACATTTCACAAACCATTATGAGAAGGTGTGAGAAACAAATCAGTCAAAATACAGACTATTTAATGAATGTAATCCATTCATGACTTGTACTTATTTTCAAATATGTGTAAATTATATGTATTGTTAATTTTGGTGGGGTTTTTTTTGGCTGGTAATACAAGTGACTTCCACCCCCACCCTCTTGCTTTTCAGCGGTGTCTTTGAACTGAACTTCATGTCCCAGCAGCCAGCCAGTGGATATTACCAGTTTATTGTCTCGGTGACTGGAGATACCCGACTTATTGCCAATCGTGTCGAGGTGAGTTTCTCTTTTGTTGAAATAACCAGTCAGACCTGCAGCTTGAATTGAAGTCCAAAAGATGAAATCCTGACGCCATCAAGCTGCCTTAAAGGGAACGTACTTTTCTGTTTTACCCTAAATAATACATGTAGTTAATAACATGCACAAAAGGAACAATTTAATGTTTCATCATTTTCATAGTCACGCTGGTGTAAATACCCAAGGGTTGCCATTTTGCGAGTCACATTCCTGTAATGGTTTTGATGAAATAGACCGTCTATGCATTTTTCTATTTAATGTAACTTTGTCAGGGCAGTGCATGGCTTGCAAAGACATCAAGATGAACGAGATTGCCAGTTTCATTTTTGCATCCGATTAAGAACATCATTTTTCCATTGCGCACAGTACAATGTATTTTCATGCAAACCAGTGATGTCGTAGTAATTTCTCAGTAGTGACTCGAGAGACAATGACTGTGGCAGAAAGTCTACTCCCAAAAACCGCAATAAAAACATAACAGATTATTGTTTTTTAGTTTTACTTTTTTTGTTCAGTCGAGCTCTAATAAAAATTATTAGGCGGTGATGCAGCTGTTGGCCATGAGAATGTTTTGCTGCAGGTTTGGGTCTGTCATGTTTACCAATTGCTTCAGTTATCTGCTGTCTGTAATGCAGATGTGACCTATCTGGGAAAACTGAGAAAGACACATTTAAAAGATTTGCTGCTTGTTCTTGGTTTACAGTATTTTTATTTCGCTAGATATAATGAATGTCGTGGATATGATACGATACAATAACGATATATACTACGATATACCACAAATGTTTTCAGTTATTCTTTGAAAAGTTTGATAAAAATATCATAAATATTAATAATACAGGGAGTGCAAAATTATTAGGCAAGTTGTATTTTTGAGGATTCATTTTATTATTGAACCACAACCATGTTCTTACTTAACCCAAAAAACTCAATATCAAAGCTGAATATTTTTGGAAGTTGTTTTTAGTTTTAGCTATTTTAGGAGGATATCCGTGTGTGCAGGTGACTATTACTGTGCATAACTATTAGGCAAATTAGGAACTGGTTTTTAAGTGCACAACTATTTCAAGTTTCTAAGCAGGAAAGCACACATTTTTGCACAAAAATTGAGCAATAAAATAATTATTTTCGAACATTTCTGAAATCTTTAACCTAGTGCAAAATTTGCAAAACAATATAAAGTATCAAAAGTAAATGTCAAGTTTCAACCAACTTTTAAGGCATCAACCATAAAGTGCAAATATAAAACGCTATTTTGTAGACATAAATATGTTTCAGTCCAATTTATAGGTTGAGTTGGCACATATGACATCTTCTTTGTAAAGCAAAGTAATGTTACAAAACCACTAGACTGAGTTTTGTCGCAAAAAAGTTTTTAAATTCTTTTTTAGCACTTTCCAATTCGACATGGAATGGGTGTATTTTTTTTCACATTTTCAGTAAAATCATTTCTAAGGGTTGACTGACAAATAATCCCTCTCATTCTGTAGCTAAAAATGAAAGTGTCCACTGAGGTGTCTATCACCAACATGGACCTCTCTGTGGTCG
Source organism: Oostethus manadensis (assembly GCA_024372805.1). NCBI lineage: Eukaryota > Metazoa > Chordata > Actinopteri > Syngnathiformes > Syngnathidae > Oostethus > Oostethus manadensis. Next base: position 1,834,040 of record QODF01000067.1, read on the forward strand.
ACAAGGACCAGAGCATCGGCACGAAGACCACCAGGTTAGAACTTCACACCGTTCACTGTCCGCCTATGTACGACCCTGAAAAAACAGAATGATGTTTTCAAATGCTCCAGGGTCAACTATCCCTCCAAAGCCAAGAGCCCGTTCACAGCAGACAGCCACCAGAACTTTGCTATGTCCTTCCAGCTGGTCGATGTCAACACTGGGGTTGAACTCACCCCCCATCAGGTGTGAAACCGGGATTTGGACCTGAGCATACCTGTGTCAAACTCGCAGCTTGGCGTCTGAATGTCTTGCCATTTATTCTCTCTGTCGCAGACTTTTGTTCGGCTGCACAATCAGAAAACTGGCCAAGAGGTTGTTTTTGTTGCCGAGCCCGACAAGAGCGTGTATAAGTTTGAATTAGACACGGCTAAACTCAAATCGGAGTTTGACTCAATGTCCGGCACCTATTCCCTATATCTGATAGTTGGGGATGCCACCTTGGAGAATCCGATCTTATGGAATGTGGTAAGTGTTCAGGAAGGTGTCAGCGTTGTCGTTCTTGTCTTCCGACATTCACCGCAAATCTTTTCCAAGGCTGATGTTGTGCTGAAGTTTGTGGAAGAAGAATCCCCCGTTGCTATTCAGCCAAAGACTCTTTATGTACCCAAACCAGAGATCCAGGTAAAGCTCATTTTTATTATACTGTCCTTTTTGTTACAAGTAACCTGGTGAAACCAGCCAAGTCCAGTTTTGAATCCCATCTTGAATTCTGTCTCCCACCTCGGCAGCATTTATTCAGGGAACCAGAGAAGAAGCCCCCAACTGTTGTTTCCAACACCTTCACTGCACTTGTCCTTTCCCCCTTGCTGCTTCTGCTCATCCTGGTAATAATGGACACCATCTTTATTATTTTGGTTCATCTGACAAATGGGTAAATCATTCTTGTAGTCATTATTTTTCCTCAGTGGAAACAACCTACCCAAATCTGAATTATTAACAGTAATAACTTTTTAAAAGGATTTAAAATGTGTCATTTTCATCATCTCAGTGAACACCATAGAGTACTGTTTGAGTTCCGTAAGAGATATTGTTGGAATGTTTGGCGTGTAAGATGGTAAACACATTCCCTACCAATTTTCCTATTTTTCTTTTTTCTCTTCCCCTTGCAGTGGATTAAGCTCGGAGCCAACTTTTCCAACTTAAGCTTTTCCCCCAGCACCATTCTCTTCCACATAGGACATGCAGGTTAGTCTTGCAACTTACTTATTGCAAAGTGACTCGTTTCTTCCTATTTGGTGGCAGCCACAGCCCATTTGCGAATCCTCATTAACTCAAGTTGCTATATGTTGCAGCAATCAGGAGTAATAGCGACATCAACATGGGCCACATGTGGTACAGTTGTCCCTCGACGTTTCGAATTTTGCGGCTTCACTCTAATCACTTAGCTGTTTTGTTGTTGGCTGGAGCCTACCTATTTCAAGCCAAAATTAAGCATTTTAAAGCATAGAAATGGCAAAATGATCTAAAATACAAATTTAAGGAATTCAGAAGACTCATTCAAATACATGCCGATTTGTAGTATAATAACCAGAAGTGGGCGTGGTTTAACCAGAAATGGGTGGGCCTTAAGTTCAGAATCAGCTTTATTCGCCACGTGTTGACGCACTAGAAATTTGACTCCGGTCGAAAACAGTTAATTGATATTGAATCTTTGTGGAAATGCATACATTGTGGTTGGGTCTGGAACCAATTGGGAAGTCAGCTGCGGTTCAGTGCAATGTGGAATTTTAATATTTACATCATTCACAACAAGAGTAATGAATGTGACCTTTTTCAAGTAGAATGCAAACTTGATATTCATTCTGTTTGTTTTTTCAGCCATGCTGGGACTGATGTATGTCTATTGGACCCACTTGAACATGTTCCAGACTCTTAAGTACTTGGCCATTATCGGGGGTGTAACATTCCTGGCGGGGAACCGCATGCTGGCTCAGAAGGCGGTGAAGAGGTACGTGCGCTGATGGCACCTGGCGCAAACGACATCTTAGTCCTTGAGAGGAATCAAGACGCTTTCAGATGTTCGGCACTTTGGCGCTCTGGAGGCCCCTCGATAGTTTTCTAGTAGAAAATACAAAGAAAAGTGCCTCTCCACGTCGCTGCGATATCAACGCCAACCTCTCTATTGGGAGAAGCAGGACTGCAAGAGAGATGCCGCAAATGGGCAATTTCACGTCGAGCCCTCTTAAGCCTCCAATAAGCCATGTGGCACTTGTGTTACTGCCTCGACGTTGTTTGTCTCCCTTTTACCTTCTTCTTGTTCAACACACTGCCTTTTATGCGCATAGCAAAGCACAATTAATGATGACTCAGTGAGGACGTCTCCATTTCCTGTCAATTTCTTTCTTGCACTCTTCTACACATCGCTGTCTCTTTACTCCTCTTTCAGGATTGCGGCTGAGCAAAGTAGTAGGTTGGCAAAGTATAGGAGCCTCCGATAAATCGCCTGTTTGTAACAAAGGCGCTGGTTGCGCTCCCAGGCTGAAGTAAGGGCGTCCTTCAAGGCTGTTACCCCCCCTCCCCCCCAAACTGCATCACTATATAGGCTGGCAGCATGCATGCCTGCGTGGTGATCACTCATCCCGACTGACCCTCCTCATGTGGGCGCTGACATGCTGGCTTGGCCTCGCATTCATCCCTGCCATTATCATTTTTGCACTAATCCCTCCATTGGTTTCCACTCAAGTTGTTACCATTTTACACCATCTGAGCATACGGGGGGATTGTTTGGATATTATCCCACCCCTCCTCCCTAAGTAACATTACCCGCTACACATGTAAGTGCATGTAGCATCTTGGTATCATGGATGGTTTCACTAAGTATGTTCACACTGCAGGTTAATTCTGCTTTTTTTTGCTCATATGTGACTCGGGTCTCATTCATATGTGGCTATAACTGGGATATGTATGCCATGCGAATATGCCATGCGAATATGCTCAGGTGGCATATATCCGACATATACGTCGTGGAAAGGCGCGTGCTGCTGTGCGTACCGAGACTTCACAGGTAGAAAGTCCTGGAAAGATGTAGTTCATCGTGGAAGACTTGGAGACATGTACTCACCCATGTAGCAAAAGTTCTTCTCATCCGAAAATGATTTTTATGAGGTGTTAGTAAAGCAGCTCTCTGCAAGGTCTCACCACTCCACCCACACACTGCTTAGAACAGACGTATTAAAAGACATTTTTGTCTTTTGTATCAAAAGACTTTTGATACTTTAAGTGTAGGATTTTGTCCTTTGTTTTTTCAGACGTTGTATATCAGATGGGCTATATTGTAAATCACCCCCCTCATCAATATACTTCACGGCTTAATATAAATCAATAAATGACCAGGATGTCTTGTATTCTTCATGCTATGATTAAAATTTACCGGACACATTAAATTACTTTAGGGCCACTGGAGGCAGAGTCTGGCCTAGGCTGAGCCGCAGTCTCGGTGCACATGCACGCAATTTAAATTAAGAATTTAAAAACAAAATCCAATCTTGTCAAACGTCTTGTTAGTTTTATAACAAAAAAGATAAACAAGGACGCTGGTGTAAAATTGTGTGCAATTTCCACTCATTGAAAAATGTTTCTCTGCTTGCATTAAGCCTGGTCAATGTCACGCCCCTGAGAGCCATATACCCCACTGTGATTGGTAGGTTTGTCAGCTCCTCACGCAACACTAAAAAAATTGCCATTCATATAAAAACTTGAGCGCCACACTAACATTAAACTTTCAGGTTAAGGTGGGGGCCACTAAATATTGCCACAAGTTTGAGACCACTGCATTACATAAATTTGCACATAGTACTGAATTAGCATCGCCGATACCAGCCGGAATTTTACCCACTATCGAATCAGAAAAAAAATCAATCCAGTAATTGCACATTACTGGAGCACACACTGCAGCAGTTTTTACTTCTGTAAACATGCGGCAATGCGAGTGATGTCGTGCTTCTGCGCATGCACGACACTTTCCAAGCGCCTTGTGTTCACATTACACATCGCATTTGTTTGGTAATGTCCGCCACCAAAAAAATCGGATTTTAAACTAAATATCTCGACTGGGAATCCTGCAATGTGAACGTAGCTTCAGTCATGTGTAGAAAAACAGAATAAAAGCGCTAATATTCACTCTTTGTTCCCCCCCCCAGAATTGCATCCAATCAGACGTTTAAACGGCACGACACTGGAAGAACTTGAGTGTTGCCGGATGAAAGGAAACCCAGAGATGAGAATATTCTGTCTGACCCCTCCACTTGAGTGCTGCAAGGCTGCTGATCTTTGCACTTCATCTTCCTGTGAGATTATTGGACTTGTGGTAAAACAAAAGTTGTGGCTCTGCGTGCTTTTTTTTTTTTATTTTAATTTTTTTTTGTGGTTTCTTGACAGTCCTGGATTTTTACAATATTTTTTTGTACATTCTTCTGAGTTCTCCCTCTCTCTGCTCACCTCACAGCATATCCGTGTGACCCGACTCTGCCTGTTTTGAGTTTGATTTGCAGAAGCGGCTTCACATTAGTATGTAAAGTTTGTGGCCCCAAGTATAATTGTTAAAATAGACAATTTGAGGATATGGTTTTTCTAATTAAAAAGACTAAATAAAGGATTGGTGGTGTTTTTGTCTCACAAAGAGTACTTTTTGGTTCAGTAGCGTATCATATCAAAAATATAGTGGAGTATTTAGATTTTAGACACTGATAAGTGAATTTTTAGCATTTTACATTTACATACTAACATAATGTATTGGTGAAGTGGCATTTTTGCATTAAAGGCCCCCTACTCTGCTTATTTCAGGTGCTCTTAAAATGCTACAGGATCCCAGCGATGCGCTATAGTAACTCCGAAACTCCTGACTGATGGCATCCTCTTGTTAGGATTGGTTAGGGCGTCGACAAAATACATCCCAACTTCAAACATCCAGTAGGTGACATTTTACAGGTACGTTAATGACAGAAAATGAGAATGTAGCATACAGCAACGTACCAGTCCCTCGTTTATCGCTGTGAATTTGTTAGCAATAACTGAATTTCTGCTAAGAAATAATAATGCAGTTATGTGATGCCATAGAAAACCTCTTTCTGAACAGCGCACTTCAGCTTTACGCTCATTTTACCCAATAGCGTAGACAAAAATAAGTGCAAATAAACAATTTAAGCCGTAATTAAAATACGGCTCGAGCTGTGTCACGATAAACAATTACTGACACCTAGCGGCCAATGTGGAATACTGTACCACATTCCAATGCTTCTACCTTGTATTTTAGTTGTCCTTTTTAAGCTTGAAGAAATCACGTCAAATCCAAATATAAATATAAATGGCTTAAAATTGCATATTTTTGAACTACAGATTATTAAATCACAAAAAAGCAATCAGTAGTTGGTATGGCGGCTGTTTATGGGTCAAAGGGCAGCAATGCCAAACGTTTCTTTACAGACTATGCAATGGGAAAATACTGCAATGGCATAAATGCAACAAAACGAATGCTTTAGAGAGATATGCTGCGAGGTACCAGTACAAATCTGTTGCTCTATAATGGGGGGTCACCAACAGGGTGCCTGGGGGCACCATGTAGCCCCCCACAACCACATGAGGCGCCCGCAAACCTGCTTTTTCATTCATGGTTTCAGTTAATGTGAGAAGACTAGAAAAAAATGCATTCTGTAATACAAGATGTGAGTTGTGGATATCAGTCATATGTTAGTGTTCTGATAAAACAAGCATATTTGCTTTGGTTTACAATAAGCCATTAAAATAATGCTTCGTCACAAAAGTAGTTGTCACTGACGATTGCATGTTTAATAAACAAAAAAAGATTATTGAGCCCCATGAAGGAACATGTTTGGACAACCACGTATTTTTTTATTATAAGGCCTGCAAAGGTTTACAACTCCTGAAACCAATACGACTAATTCACACAATTAAAAAACTCAATAACACTGCGGCTGTTTTCTTCAGCGCTTCAATGAGAACCAAAAGAGGGAAAAAAATCATTGTCAGGCACAACAAGCTTGGGTGGTTTTGAAAAGGAGCACACTGTGTGTCTGCGGGGAACAAAGAACGTCTAACATGCTGTTCAAAGCGCAGTATTAACTCGCACTGTTTACCGGAGCCTCGCTGCATTTCACCAAGTCCTCCCGAACCTCTGATTGCTCAGGATGGATGTCAGATCTTCATTATACGTTCCTTCATAGACATCTGACCGGCGTTTCATATAACTCTCGCTTCCATCTCTGGGGGGAAAAGAACACTTGATGATTCAGGTTCCGTTGTGCCGCATCACGGGGAACAATACGTTCCTCCGGCTGGATTTGATTCATTTGGTGACACCTACCCGAGGCGTTTGCCCATGATGGTCTGAAGGAACTTCCTGGCAGAGATTTGGCCCAACACTTTCCTGTAACTGTTTGTAAAGATGGCGTCGGCGTGGCGGGCCAAGCTGAAATAAATTTGAACGAGCATTTTAGATTTGATGCCACGTCAGAAATTGTAGTTTTTATAGCAGAATAGAACGTGCAATTTAATTAATGCGCTCGCCTCTCTTGCGAGAAATGATCCAAAGTGGCAACCTTGCAGTATACAAAAGAAATGATGACCTAAATAAGACTGGAAAGTGTCCACAAAGCCTTATGGAATGGCAGTAAAACAAAGGAATAGCACATTTATTTCATGCCAAACGCTCCTCTTGCAAGTGATTAATGACAGCGAGGACCTTTGACAAAATAATTAGAATGACTCTGAGTAAGACTGGAAATAGTTCACAGTCATAGAAACTGCAGTGGTATAGTAAAATAAAGTGTCTATCGTCGCTGTGTGTAATGACACTGGCAACCTTGTATTATACAAAATAATGGCTCGAAATAAGACTGGAAATAATGCAAAAAGCTATAGAAATTGCTGTTTAGAATGTGTCATTCAATTAATGCCATCACCCCTTTTGCAAGTAATTGACAGCAGCAACCAAAATATATAATCAGAACGACTTCATGCAAGACTGGAAATAGTCTACGAAGCCATAGAAATGACAGAAATACAGCAGAATGAAATGTCTTCATTAGTGTAAACTTCATGCATGTAATTGCAAGTACTGACATCAAAAACCCTGCACAATGTATGTAATCAGAAAAATAGGACTGGAAATAATCCACAACATCATACAAACTGCAGTAATATAGCATAATAGAATTTGTCTTTTAATGAACGTGATCGTCCCCTCTTGCAAGTAATTAATGACACCGGAAACACCCAATTATTCAAAATAAATAATGGCTCCAAATAATGCTGGAAATAGCCCAAAAAGTTATAAAATTGCAGTAATACATCAATCTACAACGTCTCATCATTGTGATTGCTCCTGATGACTGCAGAACCCTTGCAGTATTATATAATCTGAATGACTCCAAATAAGACTGGAAAAAGTCTACAGAGTCATGGAAATCACGGTAATGCAGCAACATTGAATATGTATTTTCTTTAATCACCCCTCTTGCACATAATTAGCGGCAATGACAGCAGCAACCTTGCACAAAATATATAATCACAATGACTCAGGAAAAAACTGGAAATAGTTCACACAGTCATACAAGTCGCAGTAGTACAACAGAATACAATGTTTTTTTGTATTAATGTGAATAATGACAGCAGCAACCCTCCACAAAATCTGTAATTAACATGACGAAAACACTGGAAATAGTCTACAAAGTCATAAAAATTACGTTAAAACACCAAAACATTGAAGGCGTCTTTTTATAAATGCAATCACCCCTCTTGCACGTAATTAGCAGTAATGACAGCAGCAACCTTGCACAATGTATAGAATCAGAATGACTCCCAAAAAGACTGGAAATAGTCCACAAAGTCATACAAATTGTAGTAATACAGCAGAATAAAATGTTTACTTTCATTAATGCGAGCAATTCGTGACAGCGGTAACTTTGCACAAAATATGGAATCATAGTGACTCCGAAAAGACTGGAAATAGTCCACAAAGTCATACAAATTGCAGTAATACAGCAGAATACAAAGTTTCTTTGCAGTATTGCGAGAAAATGACAGCAGCAACCCTCCACAAAATATACAATCACATTGATTCAGAAAAGACTGGAAATAGTCCACAAAGTCATACAAATTGCAGTAATACAGCAGAATACAATGGTTATTTGCATTAATGCGAAGAATGCCCTAACCTACACAAAATATATAATCGGAACGCCTCCGAAAAAGACTGGAAATAGTCTACAAAGTCATCAAAAATACAGGAATACAGCAGAACAGATGTGATGGAGCAAGCAAAAGTGGAAGATGTTTGGACACGGCGTCTGTAAACTGACACGCGAGTATAAAGCAATACAGTAGTGCCATAATAAGCATTCCTGCTCATAATTCATAATAAAATAGGCAAGAACGCCATACTGACCGCAATTCTGCTCTTTCTTGGGAAGAACTTGCGTCTTCAAGCTGCTCCGGATTCTTTAAAAAAGATGTCATCAGGATCGATGTGTCCCTTTGGCCAAAGCTGACAAATAATACACAAAATAAATGTGGCATTCAGGTTACTGGTACAATTCCATCATGCTATACAGTTCTTTATGATTGTTTCCTTTAATTATTCTATTTATTTTGATTTCAGACAGAGAGTTCCATAATCGCCCAATGCTGCTGTGACCCCCCAATAGCGAGATGAAGGCACACTCTGCCCCTGTTTAGCATAACAATTGAAAATGCATCTTTGCACTTGTTACATGGTTTCTCGCCCCAAAAGTACAACGCCAGTGTTTTCATTTTGAATAAAGTCCTACCTGATGGATGGGAATGACGTGGATCCTGATGTGGACACAAGCAGGCAAAAACACAGCAGCAGTGCAGCTTTCTCCATCGTGCAGCTCGTCATGTGGAAGAAGGGACAGCTGTAAAAAAATGACGTGAGAGTTACCTCCACCTGATGCAAAACACGCAACACAGAACAGACGCACACTGACTTACCTGCTGTAAATATAGTGTGTGTGTGTGTGTGTGTGTGTGATCCTTGTAGTTCCTCTCTATGCTGTGCTGCCCACTTTCATCATCTCTCACAGCCACAAGGTACTGGAACACCACTGATTGTTCTGCGCGCATCCTTGGTCACTTTATACTCAACCTTCCAGTCACGTCACAAAAAAATCACACCTTCTCTTGTTTTTTTAAAAAATTGGTGTAACTTAAAGTATAATTTATTGCAGTGACTTATAAGGCACGTTTTTTTCTGAAAGTATAAATAACCCTGAACATTGTGTTTGGGGTGACTAATAATTTCAATTACATCGGTGCGCTCAGGTTAAAACATACATTACATCAAAACATAAAATAAATAGTATATTTTACAATCGGGTCTTTCTTTTTGTGTATGTTTGAGTACGGAATCTCAGCTGGGACATGTTATTTTTAAAATATTTCATTAAATAGGTGCATTGGATAGAATGCAGTGATACTGTATTGGGAAACTGTCAGTCCAGAGACCCTTTAAAATGCAAAGTCTTTAAAGTGTCATTATACATATTTTGCACACAAATATAAGTAAATAATAACTTGCATTTATCAGTTTGCATATACAAGAGCTCTCAGATGTACAGTAAATAAATGGAAATATGTTTCAAAACATTAAAACACTGGACTCTTTGACACTGGAGACCTAGTGGAGTAGAGATCCAATCAATTGCCTCCATCTAACTCTTGTCTTCTGTATCCTCTTCTCTTGCGCCAACTAGCTTCATGTCCTCTTTCACTACATCCATAAACCTCCTCTTTGCTCTTCCTCTAG
>QODF01000067.1:1844775-1869517 GCA_024372805.1 Oostethus manadensis
GTAAACCAAACATGAAACAATGGAGGAGTCTCGGGACTTTGTTTTCCCTCCGCCGACCGCCTTTGCAGGTCAGGCTGTGCTGTAATTCACCAAGTGCGGGGAGGCGAAGCTCCCGGACCGGGATCTCTTCCGGCCCGAGCTTGCGCGATTTCATGCGTGGAGTCCCAGAATGCAAACACCAGCATCTCCCTGACGACCCGGAGCCGGGAAGTTCACGGAAAGGTAACGACGAATGTCAGAAAAGTGAACCCCTGGGACCGTCTGGGCGTCAAGTTGCACTTTGTCTTCTCAGTTTATTTCGAAACGTATGGATGCCAAATGAACGTGAAGGACACCGAGATCGCCTGGTCCATTCTCCACGACAAGGGATATCAGCGCACTGCACATTTAAACGAGGTGCTGGGCTGGGTTTGGGGTTTTTTCCCACTAATTGGAGGTAAAACTGTCCACTTGCTTCGACTTTGTCTGCAGGCAGATGTTGTCCTTCTAGTAACATGCTCCATCAGGTAGGGAACGGCTCTCAGAACCAGCCCCGATTGCAGAATGGTCATCGACGATACTTGCTTTTGGGTTTTGAGACTGGACATGTTACGTTTGGAATTCTGTGGTTTTATTTGAACAGGGAAAAAGCTGAACAGACCATCTGGAACCGACTGCAGCAGCTGACCGCCATGAAGAAGAAGCGCCTGAAGAGTCGTACGCCAATGAAAATCGGGATTTTGGGTACTTTATGTCCGATTTTCATTATGAATCCCAAATGCATTTAACACTAGACCGCCTTCCAACCCAACAAAAAGTACTTGTCATAAAAAAATAGATGAAAATATGACATATAGAGTGGAGTCCAAAATTACCAAAAATTAGGAATTTGGGAACAAAAAATTCCTGTAATAAAAAATGATACTAGAAACCTGGATTTTGGTCCACCCATTCCTTTGACATGTGAGACTTCCCCGGTGAAGCCACAGACTCCTCGACAGGCCAAAAGCTACAGAAAAGAGGAACAAAAACTTGTAAATATTGTTTGCGCCATAAAAAATCTCTATTTTGGGATGTATGTTCATAGCCCATCCAGCCATTTTATCCTCATTAGGGTCGCGGGTATGCCGGAGCCTATCCCAGCTGGGAGGCGGGGTACACCCTGGACTGGTCGGCAGTCAATCGGAGGGCAAACAAACTCGCATTCACACTCTAATGGAGAATTTAGAGTCGCCAATTAACCTAACATGCATGTTTTTTTGGAATGTGGGAGGAAACCGGAGAAAACCCACACGCGCACGGGGAGAACATGCACACTCCACACAGAGACGCCCAACGGAGATTCCAACCCTGAACCTCCTGACTGTGAGGCCAACGTGCTACCCACTCATACACCATGCGGCCTATATTCATAGCCACGATGCACATTCCATGCAGTAGATGCACATTCCAGGACCACTCTTACTTACAGTACCTATAGGTGGCCAAACCTGCCTGTCAAAGCCTGATCCCGTCAGATCTCAGAAGCTAAGCAGGGCAGGGCCTGGTCAGTACTCGGATGGGAGACCTCAGAGGAACACCAGGTGCCACGGTGGGAGGAAATAAACTTTCCTTGTGCCCTTAGGCAAGGCACTTCACCCACATTGCCTAGTATGAAAGTGGTGTGAGTGTCGGTGGTGGTCGGAGGGTTTGATGGCGCACACTGGCAGCCTCGCTGGCAGCCGTCGGGCTGCCCCAGGGCAGCTGTGGCTCCATAGTGGCTTACCATCACCAAGTGTGGTGTGAGTGAATAATGATGACCTCAGTGTAAGCGCCTTGGGAGTCTTTGATAAAGCGCATAACAAGTGCAATTCATTATTATATTCCTTACATGCTGTCAGTACACGCGGGGTAGTAATGGCGTGGACACTCCGGCAGACATGGCACCTGTGTCGTGTCTTCCTGTCCGAGCCTGCAGGGCTGTCAGCGCACCTCACTAAGGGACTATTGCTTTCTGCGGCCACTGGTCCTGCCTCATTTGCAGGAGTGCCAGGGGTAGGGATGTCGAGCACGCCACAGTTCAGGACTCTGAATTGACAGATATGAAGAGGACGGTCTCTGCGCCGCCCGTGGTTTGAGTGCCAAAGCCTGCATGTAAGGCCTCCCCTGCATTTGCTTGTCACCCCTCGTCATCGCATTCTCACCGTGACTGATCCAGGAGTTGATCACACCAGCACTGATCTTACCATAGAACACGCAAAGTGGCCATCTCTTGAGAAACACCCGCACCTTGAAAGATGTCAAAAACAATTGTGCAGCTACCCAGTGACCCCTGACACTCAGGAAAATGCAACATATTGAAAGTCATGCATACTTTTGCTCGGGTGAAAATCACCCGGCGATAGTGCTCTAGGGTTAGGAAATAACATTTCTTAAATTTAAAAATAAATTCCAATTGTAATTAATAAAAAAAAAAGTTTATTCTACTAGATTCTACACCTCCCAAAAGTAAAAAAAAAAAAAAAATTATTTCTTAAATAAAAAAATCTTAAAAGAATCTATTGTTCTTTGAACCCTTCTAAAAAAGTTACATCACTTTTGAGAAATATTTTAAAACTGTCATAAAAAGATACATTCAGAATATTTAAAACATGTTTTTATTATAGGTATTCTACTGTGATGTCTTTAAAAAGTATCATTAAAAATTATTTTTACAAATATTTGTATTCTTTTATTAAAAAGTATGTCTTAGAATTGATTCTGACACCTTGAAAAAAGTTATTTATGAAAATTAAAAACATTTCTTACATTTAAAAATAAATTCAGATTTTTTTAAATACAATTTTTATAATTATTGATTATTCTACTTTAGCAGCTTCCAAAAGTAGTATTATTTTGTCAAATGTCTTTTTTTCTTAGTTAAATAATTTTTTTTTTCAAATATCCTAAATGCTTTCATTTTTTTTAAACGTATAAAAACGTTGTTGCAGTTTATTGTACTTTGGCACCTTTGAAAAAAGATATTTAAAATAAAAGTGTGTAACAAATGTCTTACATTTACAAAAAAAATCCAAATTTAAAAAAATGTAATTTAAAAGTAACATTATTTTTGAAAAATCTTTAAATATTTTTATTATTTAATCATAATAAAAAGTATGTTTTAGAGCTAATTCAGTTTTGACACTTTCAAAAAAAGGTACATTAATTATTAAAAATATTTGACATTTCTTCAATATTTTTGCTGTTTTTAACTTTGTTTAAAAACTTAAAATGTAGTTATTATAATTTATTCTACTTGGGCGCCTTCAATAAAAGCCACAAAACCAAATCTTAAATATTTTTTTTAATGTTTCAAAACTTTAAAAAAGTGATAACAGCAATTGATATCATATTAATAATTACAGCTTTGCTGTAACACAAATGTGCTACAAGTGTAAGACCCAAGTTTGATGTTGATAGATGTCCATGAAGATGTACAATTTTGTACTGTTGAGTGACATTCTGCTTGTATGTGCTGTTTAGTTATGAAATGGGGGAATTTAGGAATAATTGTGCATACCCGTCCAGGTTGCATGGCCGAGAGACTCAAGACGGAGCTTTTGGAGCGAGAGAAGCTCGTAGACGTTCTCGCCGGGCCGGACGCCTACCGTGATCTTCCCCGCCTGTTGACGGTGGCCGAGGGAGGTCAGCAGGCAAGCAACCTGCTGCTTTCGTTGGAGGAGACCTACGCTGACGTCATGCCTGTCCACCACTCTCCGCGGGGGCACAGCGCCTTTGTGTAAGTTGAGTCAAGTGGACAACTTCTGGTGTAATTCCTGTTCTGTACTCAAGTGACCCGCATCCTCTTGGTCCGGCAGGTCCATCATGCGGGGCTGCGACAACATGTGCAGTTACTGCATTGTTCCCTTCACCCGCGGCCGCGAGAGGAGTCGACCTGTCGGCTCCGTTCTCGAGGAAGTGCGTATGCTCTCAGACCAGGTTGGTTAGCCGTTTGCGCTCGAGTAGAACGAAAGCGACGTGAGATGTAATGATGGTGGTGGTCATCCTGTCAGGGAGTGAAGGAGGTGACGTTGCTGGGCCAGAATGTCAACAGCTACAGAGACGCGTCGGAAGAGCAGTTCTGCGGTGCGGTTCCCACCCAGCTGAGCCGCGGCTTTGAGACGGTGTACCGCGCTAAACAGGGAGGTCTGCGCTTTTCTCACCTGCTGGACAGAATATCACAGGTGGATCTCGATATGAGGATCAGGTTCACATCACCCCATCCCAAGGACTTTCCCGACGAGGTACGTGAACACTCGATTCCGATTCACCTTAACGTTGAAACAAATGGCGGGGTCTCAGCACGTTATCAGTGAAGCATAAAGGCCACAAGAATGGGCCCTAATATTTTGAATGCGCTCTGGATTTTCAGAATGCACTTTAAATACTCGGGAATAAGAATCTGTATCTGTTCATGTATCTCAATTGTCTGTATCTGTAGCTGCAGTGGGCGGGGCGTAAACCTGAAATGGGCGTGGTTTGCCAGAAAAGGGCAGGGCTTAAATTGGTACGTTTTAAGTATGAAATGGACATGGGATTGAAATTGCTATGTTTATTGTTTATTTGAAAACTATGCACAGAATAGCCTCAAAATTGAGATTCAAAGTGTGTGTGTGTTTGTAAAGGATCTATAAGACTTTATTATTTCATTGTTTTTGAATGATCTGTGTGATGCAAACATCCAGTGATGGCAAACAGGGAAATCTGTCAGCCATTTTACTGAATTTTTCTCAAAAGCACCACGTTCAGTACTACGAGCAAAGTTTTCCAACTGACTTTACATCACCAGCTAATTTAGAAGCAAGCAGATGGAGAAAAAATACAGGCAGTGGCCGAAGCAACACGACGCGTTTAGAGCCCTGTCTGGTGAAGTGCCCCGCGTACATTGCGAAACTGTGCAAAAATGCATTGTCCGTAACGGATACTCTGAACGAGGGTCTGCCTCATCCCTAGAAATAAGCCAGGAATTGTCATTCTGATGGCGTTCTGGCTCATTCCGCCTCTAGTGTGACAAGGGTATTACTGTGAATGAGTTGTGTTTTCTAATGCAAAAATGGCCTCTTAAGTGATTTTCTTTTTGCATAGCAAAAAGTTGCTGGGATTTATTGTATATCAGGAAAGTTCCCCCCATTAACAGTTTTTCTGGGACCTCCCATGAAGACGTCTGAAGTTTCTTTAAAAATGTGAAGAAGAAAAACCTCACCCCAACAAAATGGTGATCTCAATTCTGAGCAAGATAATTTTCATTCACATTTTTTTCGCAAAATGGCACAGCCCGTAAAATCAATTTGGTTGTTCCCACATGTTGTCCGATGAGCTTTGTTGACCTTTTCTGTTGGATGTGTAGGTTTTGCATTTGATTGCAGAAAGAGGCAACATTTGTAAACACATCCACCTTCCAGCTCAGAGCGGCAGCAGTCGGGTCTTGAAAGCAATGCGTCGTGGGTAAGAAACCCTTGCCGAACTGGGAACGAAATTTCGACATTGGCTGTTGCATCTGAACATTTCAGTTTACATTTAGTTTGATTGACAGGTATACAAGAGAGGCTTACCTTGAGCTGGTACAGAACATCAGGAGGATTATTCCAGGTAGGCCTGGTTCAACACCGACTTCTTTCAGTCGGGTTTTTTTTTTTTTTTTTGTCAAGTCCAGAAAAACGCAAATATTATAAAAATGCATGTAAAATGTTCTATGCTTTTGTAAAACCCACCATTTTATACTGCTGTTATGTTGCATATTACAGTCGTCCCTTGTTTATCGTGGTTAATTGATTCCAGCCCCGATCGTGATAGGGGAATTTTTGCAAAATGTGTTAGTTATTTAAGGATTTAATGATAATAAATATATTTCATAGTTAAGAGCATAGGAAACCTGTTTATGACTATATAAAAATGTTAGTTTTTGACATGATTAGGGCCTGGTAGACATTAAATAACACCCCCATAGTCACCTTTATGCTTGTATTAGTTAATATAGTAGACATGATAATAATATGGCATAATAACTCACCGTTAGCTTTAGGGAAGTTCCATATTGCAGTGTCTCAAAGGTAATGTGAATCAATCGCATTATATTATTAAAAAAAAGATGGACATCAGCCCAAGATTGTGACATTTGTCATTTGCTTGATACACATTACAGCTAGTCTAACATTAGTCTGCCATACATAGACGTACACTGCTAGCTTTGTTTACACTATAATGCGCACCGCTCATTCCCAGGCTGTGGGATCTTAACAATAGCAAGCTACCGAGCTTAACCTCCAATTGATTTACTCTAAACTAAAAGAATAAATCTTGAGGAAGGGCAAAATAAGAAGACAAACATGTACCACTTCCCCCCATAATGGGGGGATGTTATTTTGAAGGTAAGGTCATTAAAAAAATTGTCTCATTGATGCAACATTGCTGACATCCAGTGAAGGTAATACTACATATTTACCCGTTTTTCAGTATTAATCGACTAATAGCAAGCCATAGTCAACCACAAAACCGCGACCATGAATTCATTTCTGAAAAGCCGCGATAATTGAAGCACGATATTGCAAGGGACGACTGTATCGCTCTTCATCTTGAATTAACTACTTTGCGTGTGTGTGTGTGTGTGTGTGTGTCAGAGGGAAGTCTTAGCAGTGACTTCATCTCCGGCTTCTGCGGCGAGACCGATGAAGATCACCAGCAGACTCTGTCTCTCATCAGAGAAGTAGGCTACAACATGGGGTTCCTGTTTGCTTACAGTATGAGAAAGGTGAGCAAAATGCTCGCCCTATCACTCAATTTGCCAAATAAAAAAAATAACGTTGGCTGCTCTCATTTGGTTGTCCAACCTAGAAAACCCACGCTTTCCATTCCCTTGAAGATGATGTGCCAGCGGCGGTAAAGCAACACAGGCTGGAGGAGTGTATCGGCGTGTTCAGACAGGAAGCTGCAAGGATCAACGCAGCTCTTGTTGGCAGCACACAGCTTGTTCTGGTGGAGGGGGTGAGTACTGCACTCGTAACCTTTCCCCAAGGTCCGGTATCATCACTATCACGTCACCCTCCTACTGGATGTCAGTGGCAATTAAAGGATAACTTGCGATACCGTATTACTGCTTTTTTGCCATTAATATACGGCATGATTCAGCCATTCCGTCATGACCAACACTGTTTACCCTCATTTTTCCATTTTACACCAGATCACAACAGAAAAAATTTACATTTACAATAGTTTCATGTCGGTTCTTTTATGCCGCCGATACCGATTATCCATGAGTGAGATTGTCTGATACTGATCACATGGATTAGGAGTACATTTTTCAATTTATTTATGATGAATGCTATTGGCCAGGGCCGCCATTACAGTAGACAATTCCAAGGGCACGTTATTATCAACCAAAACACCCGATCCCAAAGACGTGTTTATACGTCAAAAAAATGTGACGCAACAGCCCACTAATGGATAGTTCAGTTCCAAATGTGAAAATTGTAAATAGTTCATGCTACTATATTTGTAAATAAGTGGTTGTTTTGATGATCTCAAAACAGCATTTTGGTGTTGTTTATGTTGTGGTATAGTTGTTGATATTTTGCTAAATTTGTGTCAAAGTGAAAGTTATGTTGCTCGAAATGTATATTTTCACACAAATCTTGCCCCCCCCCCCCATTTTTAGTCGGGAACTGATATTTTCCTGAAACTTACCTGTGTTCTACTTCTGAAAAACGGTAGAAAAAGGTAGAAACACACTTTTTTTCATGAAAGATGAGTCTACTCTTTCTTTCCATGTTCATATGTAGAACATACCTATATAACATAATATTCTGTTGCTTTAAAAGATCAGTCAAAACCGTCTACAATGCCTGGTACTGGTCTTCTGAAAAATTGCTGGGATTGAATGAGTTCAAAAAATAAAACATGTATGTGAACTTACTTTTTGAATTTAATTTGATGTATGTTTTGGAGTAATATAAATTAGAGTTGCGACGATTAATCGATGAATTGAGTACCCAAATAATCAACAACTATTTTGGTAATCGATTAATCGTTTCATTTTAAAATGTTCTATAAATATCCTGATTTTAGCTGCTCTAATGTAGCTATTTTTTTATTTCCTTAGCGATCCAGGAAAGCAGACATCTTTGTGTTTCAGGCAAAACAAGATGCTTCACACACATCACCTTTGACTTGGAAAGAGCTATCAACATTTTTGCCTCCTTTTGATCTCTTGCAAAGCAAACCACTGCAGAGATGTGTGCGTAGAGCGTGTGTAAAAGCATTCCCACGCACAGTAAATCCCACACTTGTACTTGTGCTTAGGAAAACGTCTACATTTCTCCACTCTCTCTATGGCAGTGAAACTGCAGTAGAGTGTTTGTGATGTTTGTCAACTGATGGTTTATACTTTGCTACTTCAATTTCGGTGACTGAGATCTTCCTCTTCCCTATCATTTTTGGAGGGAAAACATCCATTCGTGCATTCTTAAAGGGATTACTGCAAAGAAGGGAAAATTAAAAATCCGATTAATCAAAAAACGAATCGACGGATTCATAGATTATAAAAATAATTGTTAGTTACAGTCCTAATATATATACAGGAGAAATATATGTTTATTAAACACACAAATAGTGTTTGGATGACATGGCATAGTGTATAAATGACAAAAATAGTTACTTGAAAAAAGAAGTACCTACCTGGTGGACGTTATATCCGTTATACTTTTATAAGGTTATACTTATAAGTATACTTCACAGGGGACGTTATACTTCCCTGTTGCACAAAAATGAGCTCCAAACTAACGGCGTTGCTTTTTAAATATATTTCATTAAAAATATCACTTTGGTAAAAAAAACTGGCAGTGATTGGCAGAAACCCACACTACTGTTGAATCTTGCTGCAATACAGGACAAATGGTGTCGCGTGACGGCTCAGTATGGATGCTGGGAACCCTACGTGACACAGCTCACATTCATGTCACGTTTGTGTTGTCATAACATGAATTGCCATATCGCTGCCGCACGGCCATCTTTTGTTGTGATCGGCCTGGAAAAAGGCCTTCATCGGCCTATGCCAATCGCAAATTGGCCGATGCTAATCGGTAATTGATGTATCGGAGCATCTCTAGTATTAAAAAAAAAAAAACAACAAACTGATCCAGTCTTTGAAATATTTACTAATAACTGTTGATTACATCCCATAGTAGTAGTTGCCTTATGTATACTTAATTACCTGTTGTGCTGTCGTTTTTGTGTGATTGTAGTCATTGTTGTATCTACTGACCTACCTGCATTTCAGTGTCTGACAAGCTCACTGCGAGTGCAGTGTTGGCTGTTGGGTGCACAATTAAAGAGAATGGCCCTTTTAGGCAAGCTGAAGGGCGTCTGACCACAACATAAACAACACTTACTTGACATAGTCATTGTCTTTTATGCTGTGTTTCCAAACATTTGCAGAACCCCATAAATCGATTTGTAACGTGTAACAAAGCTCCCTCCGACTAGAAGGTGCAACACGTCTTGTACTGGGTTACTGTAACCTGATGTTACCAAGCAACCGTGCTCATGGCGCCAAATCTGTTTTCTACAGGAGAGTAAGAGATCTGCCGAGGAGCTGTGTGGGAGAACAGATGGCAACATGAGAGTGATCTTTCCCAGAGAGGATGTGGCTGTTCATTCTGCAGAGTCCAATACAGCTGCTGTCAACGCCGGAGACTACGTACTGGTCAAGGTGAGATTAGAACCGTAAAATGAGTCAGTTGATCTCAGATCAGTTCCAGTACATACAACAATTTGGGTATTATTTGGTTATTATTGTTATGCAGGCAATAGAGCACTGAGGACATACTAGTTCTGTCTTGTAAACTTAAACCCAATAGAATGAATGAATTGACGACCTGGTTTTTTGCTCAAAGGTGATGAGATTTCTTGTTTGGAGAAAAGCTGTATTGCAAAAACAGGGCAACCAGAAACCAATCAGACTGAAATGTGGCATGGCTACATTGAATGATAATATAGTCATATGAAAGTGACCGTGTGACAGACCTTTTTGGAAGCACACATTAAGTGCTTTAGACAGACTTTAAACCCTGCAATCCAACCTACCTTGGTGTTCCCAGTGAAAAGTGGAAAGACCCTGAAATGGTCTGCGGTCATCATGTCTTTGTTTTCTTTTTTTATGAAGATATTGTCATCCAGCTCACAGAGTTTGAGAGGTCAAGCCTTGTGCCACAGCTCCCTAAGAGGCCCCTTGATGCAGTCCCAACATCTGCCCCGGGATCAATGTGATGAGCATTTGGCTAAGGAACCAACTGTGATTGCAACGTGACCACGAGCAGCACGATTGACAGGTTAGGAATCAAATTATTTCTAAAAGCACTGTGAGTGTTCAGACACAGTGAGGCCCTTTTAAACTGTAACACGATGTACAAGCTGAGGTTCATTATATTCGGTGTGATGTCTGTAAATCAAGGGTGTCCACTGTGTCTGACCCAGCCCGTGGCTGCTTTTTCAGTGCCACTTTCTAAAAAGAATTAAAACTAAAACGGCAATAATGGCAAAACCTGCGGTAATTTTACAAGAATAAAATTAAATTATTAAGAAATAATTAGGTTGTTTGACGAGAATGCCATACTATGAAGAAAAATAAGTTTAGTAGCAAAAAATTAAAAAATAGAAGAAAAAATACTTTATTTTTTTAGTTAAGTAATATAATAATAGTATATTAAGTAATAATAGCCGCACGGCGGTTGAGTGGGTACCACATTGGCCTCACAGTCAGGAGGTTCAGGGTTTGAATCTCTGTGTGGAGTTTGCATGTTCTCCCCGTGCGTGTGTGGGTTTTCTCCGGGAACTCCGGATTCCTCCCACATTCCAAAAAAATGCATGTTAGATTAATCGGCGACTCTAAATTGACCATCGGTATGAATGTGAGTGTGAATGTTTGTTTGTCTATATGTGCCCTGAAATTGACTGGCGACCAGTCCAGGGTGTACCCCGCCTCTCGTCCAAAGCCAACTGGGATAGACTCCCGCATACCCGCGACCCTAATGAGGATAAGCGGCATAGAAAATGAATGAATGATATGAGAGAACAAAAAGATGTAATTTTTGGGAAAATGAGCTTCTGAGGTTTAAGGTAAATATGGGAATAGTCATATTACAAGATGGAAATAAGGAACAAATAATTGAATTAAAAAAATAATAAAAAAAACAATTTTATAAGAATAAAGTCAAAATATTAAAAGAAAAAAAATTCAATTTTGTGTAATAAACTATTATGAAGAAAAACAAGTTATTTTAGTAGCATGACGTTTAATTAAAAAAACGTTTTTTAAAGTCATGAAAACAAAACAAAAAAAATATTATGGGAATAGAGTCACGTTACAAAAGCAGACTAAAATATTTAGACAATTTAGGAACAGCAATAAAATGGGGAAAAAAAGAGTTCTTAGCATGTACAAACCCTTTTCCTAAAAAAACAAAACAACAAAATGTTTATTTCCACAATTCCATTGAAAAGGTTAGACTTTTATAATTTTGACAGTTTCCAGTATTTGTTACGTGGTGATTGAGGCAGTAATTGGTTAAGGCAGTAATTAAGGCAAAGGGATTCCCAACAAAGTTTTCAACATTTCAAAACTATATATTACAATAGATTGTTTTTATGTGATCCTTGTTTTTGTCCTGCAAAAACTGAGAGGTAAATTATGATTTCGTCACAGTATTCTGTTTTTTAATTTCAGTTTTTGAGGGTTTTATGAGCTGTAAAGCCCAAATTGTGTAAAAAACACTTGACATTTTTTAATTGTGGGCCCTGAATATATAATTTGTAACAGTTTAATCATTTTAATGGAATTTTTCCATGATATTCAAATTCCTTGGAAAGGGTATGTGTGCTTGTTTGCATTTTTCTGTGTGGCTCTCTGCAGAAAACAAATTGGACACCTTTGGTTTTAATGACGTTCATGTTTATTTATGTATTTTTGATCGAGACACAATCTTCATGTGTTGTCATCACTGATACTATTAAAAAATTAAAACAAAGATTTGCAGATGCCAAATTTTTCCTGCACTCGCTTCCATTTCAATCACGGTAAAATACACTTCTGAGTAAAGTGTCATTTATTTTAAATGCAGGCTAGATATTTGCCAAGTAGAGATTATGATCTGCTTGTAAAAGTTGCTGTCATTTTTCCTCACTGGTGTATGCAGAAATAAATCCTTGGGATTTCTTTACCCTGTAAACTGAACATCTGTCCCAATCAGCAAATAGTCCTGCAGGGGAAAAACACAAACACTGCATAATAAACGTGGAATAATTAAAAGATGGGGATTTAGGCAAGGGTCTGACCTTGAGGACCTGAAGGTTGGTGTTTGCCAGCTTCATGTTCCCAATGGTGGGGAGTGGGTATCCCTTTGCAAGTTCAGCTGTAGAGCAAGTTACACAATTACAACAATCATGCATTAAAGGGATGTTATTCTCATACAACGGGGTACAGAGATCTACGCACAAAACACCATTTAAACATGTTAGATGCTAAACTTTGAAGTCGTAAACAGGTTTTCCTCTACTGAATAACATTGAATCCTATATCACGGAAATGTGTTTATCGCAGTCTGGTATGGAGCCCGTTAACCACTACAAGCGAGGGACGACCGTAGTGGGTTCATCACCAAATCTATATGTGTCACTCCAAATTGAAACGACACTCTGGGAAACACTGACGTGACACTTAAGAGTACGTAGCGGTGGCTATTGCTGTAAGACTGCCAGGGATGCTCAGCTTCCCCTGAAATGTCCAAAAAAGTGGCAAAATATGTAGTCCTGTGTGTACATTTCATTGACTAAACGTGCTGGAATACCTTTTTGTTCAGAATCAGGTAACTGACACCATTTTCTTCTCATTCGTCCCAGTAGAACCACAAGGCTTTTACAGTCCGATGCTAAGCGTCTACAGACTTTGATAGGGAAGTCTAGAGTGGGTTGTTGAAACTGGATGGTCATTGGAAAAATGCTGGCTATGTCCTGCCCATCGGACGCTCAGCGTCTCTAGTGTTCTATGGGACAGTGGGCTGGCCCGGGTGCTCGGCTTTTGCATGATGATTGGATGATTTCTCTAATTCGGACTCTTTTTGAATAACAATGACATGACAGAATCAGCGATCATGAAGTGTAAACCTCCAACCCTAGCAATTTCCAAGTTTTTCATTGCGTCGTTCAGAAACTGATCCGGAGACTTTACCGATCCCCGGCGACTTTGACTTTGGTAAAAACAGCAAGGAACGGAGGGTAGAATTTAAATATAATAAACACATTCATGGTGTAATATAAATGAGCTTCTCCTCCATAAATGACCAGCAGCCGCCACTGGTTTGTACTGTAGATATGCATGCTCGGATCGTACGGTACCATGTAACACGACTCACCATTCAGTTTGGGTATAACAACCAGATTCAGGACCATTTTCAGGATACTGTCAAGAGATCTGACCTGCGTATCGGGTTCAGGTTAGACGCTGTCGACAATAAATGCTGCATAAATCTCTCACCTGAAAGTCTCCCACATAACTTGCCCCCAGGGTCAGATCCATTCTGTGCAAATGAAGAAAAATTACACTGTGACATGGAACTTTTGGCCTCTTGGGAAATAATTAGTCCTTTTTATTTGAACTCACTTGTTCAAGGTGACAGCTCCAGCCAGCCTCAAGCTGCTGACAAACACCCGGGCGCTGACACTGGCCTCCTGTCGGAGACGATGCAGTGAGAAAAACAACAAAAATGGAACAGCTTGTTTGGCAATGGTGTTATGGTGCAAACCGTAACATGCCAAGTTGAGGACAAATAATGGCGAGAGTGTGTCGTTGGGTTGGATGGCGTAGGCTGTCACTGTGCTGGTGGCTTCAACAGTCACGTTGTCGGGTTGCATAGAGATGATGGGACTTTTCGCCGTCTTCACCAGTAGTTTCATCATCAAACCCGGGAAGCGTTTGGCGATCTGAAAGTTCGCCGCCACATTTTTTGAATCGTCACTACAAATGCTTTTTTGTGAGGTGATTCTCTTGTAAGGCTGGAGGTCCTGTCACCTGGGGGATGAAAGCTCCAAATGTTCTGGTGTTGAGCCTGAGGGGGGAGATTTTAGGGATCTGTGGTGACGGAGTGACAGCTGATCAGCGTGAACGCATGAAAGTGGACACAGTCCGAATGAAAACGTTCCGGCCCACCATGTCATCCGTAATGTACAAGCTCAGGGCCCCGGCCGTGTTGTAGACAAAAGCTGCCGAGTTGGCGGTGAAGGCAGAAACGCCGACGTATAACATGTTGTTGTTCTGCGGTGGCAGAGAAAAGACGGCGGCGGAGAACGGAGGTTCCCGATGAGCCTCTATGTTGTAAAATTCCCCCTAAACAGGAGAGATGTGGCATGAGCAGGACTCTGTCTTTTCAACCAACCTTCAGACATTGTTTTTACCTTCAAGCTCAAACTTAGGGAGGAGTTTTGGACAGCGGGTGCAGCGACCATGGAATACTCTATCTCTGCATACTTGTCCACTTTTGCTAAGGCTGCATGGCAGAAGAAAACCACTGTTATGGTCAATGAAACCTGAGCTTGATTATGATTGGATATCTCTTAGTTATTGTGACTACTGAGGAAGCACAGTCTTTTGGGAAAAACACATAACGTGTCCGAATTTTCTCCACTCGCAAACATATCTGTTCCAAAGATTAGATAATGGACTGAAAAGCAATGACATCCGAGCTAACCATATCTCCCTGATATCAAGATTCCTACAACGTACTGGTGCTGGTGTTAGTTTTCTGGCATTTTGGCTCAAACAGCTGATCACAGCATTCACTTAATATAATTTTCAATTACCAGTTTGTGAAAGGTCAGTCAGACCTCAACTGAGGATATAGTTGGTCGGTGGAAGGAATACTTTGAGGCCCTTCTCAATCCCACCGACACACCTTCCGTAGAGGAAGCAGAGTCTGAGGATACGTATGTGGACAGTTCTATCACCGTGACTGAGGTAATTGGGGTAGTTAAAACACTCCCCAATGGCAAGGCTCCGTGGTAGACGAGTTTCGCTCTGAAATCCTCAAGGCTCTGGATGTTGGGGACTGTCTTGGTTGACACGCCTCTACAACATTGCATGGAAGTCAGGAACAGTACCTCTGGACTGGCAGACCGGGGCGGTGGTCCCCATTTTTAAAAAGGGTGACCGGAGGGTGTGTTCTAATTATAGGGGGATCACACTCCTCAGCTTCCCTGGGAAAGTCTACTCCAGGGTGCTGAACAGAAGGGTACGACCGTTAGTCGAACCTCGGTTAGAGGAGTTGCAATGTGGTTTTCGTCCCGGTCGCGCAACACTGGACCAGCTCTACACCCTTGCAAGGGTACTGGAGGGTTGAAATGGGAAAGCATGTTATGATGTTTTGATTTCCCTCTTGCGTGACTAGAGGGTGGGAAGGAAAGATCATGCAGCTTGTTTATAACCTTTTTGCAAATCACACAGACTGGCGCCTTTTTGTTAACCTTGGGAAACAACTCTGTGTTGAGGTCTGAGGCACAGACTGGCCACCCCCGCCTCACGCTCCCACCGACAGACCGGTATAAAGGAGGGGGGGGCCCACTCCCTGAGTCTGCTGCAGGTTGTGTACAGACGCCCAGCTGGTTGATGCACACTCTGCCGGGGTTGTGGGCTCTCCAACCCAGCCAACACGGTAAGAGCTGATATATTGATGCTGTTTTGTGCATAACCAACCTTGGCTTGTTTGTAACTCAGTGTAAGGGGTAGAATAAAGACACTGTATTCTACACTTACCTGTGTGTCCGAGTCTTTCTAAGTAAAGCCGATCCCCCACAACCCTGAACTAACAAAAGTGTTTCAACACCAGGGTATGTTGGAGTTTGCCCAACCGGTCTACATGTGTTTGGTAGACTTGGAAAAGGCATTTGACCGTGTCCCTCGTGGTGTCCTGTGGGGGGTGCTCCGGGAGTACGGGATTGGTGGCCCGCTACTACGTGCCATTCGGTCCTTGTACAACCGAAGCAGGAGCCTGGTTCGCATTGCCAGCAGTAAGTCCAGCTTGTTTACGGTGAACGTTGGCCTCCGCCAAGGATGGCCTTTTTCACCGATTCTGTTCATAATCTTCACAGACAGAATTTCTATGGCGCAGTCAAGGCGTTAAGGAAGTCCAGCTTGAAGACCTCAGGATCTCGTCTCTGCTATTTGCAGACGATGTGGTCCTTATGACCTTCAGCGTTTACTGGAGCGGTTTGCAGCTGAGTGTGAAGCTTCTGGGATGAGACTCAGCACCTCCAAATCATAGGCTATGGTTCTCAGTCGAAAACGGGTGGACTGCACCCTCCGGGTTGGGAGTGAGGTCTTTCCTCAGGTGGAGGAGTTCAAGTATTTCGGTTCCTCTCCGTTCCTTGCTGTTGTTCACGAGTGAGGGACTGCTAGAGCGTGAGGTCAACAGACGGATCGGTGCAGCGTCAGCAGTAATGCGGTCGCTGTACCG
Organism: Oostethus manadensis; assembly: GCA_024372805.1. NCBI lineage: Eukaryota > Metazoa > Chordata > Actinopteri > Syngnathiformes > Syngnathidae > Oostethus > Oostethus manadensis. The sequence continues at coordinate 1,861,266 of QODF01000067.1, forward strand.
GACCATCGTGGTGAAGAGAGGGCTGAGCCGGAAGACAAAGCTCTCTGTTTACGATTGATCTACGTTCCCACCCTCACCTATGGTCATGAGTTATGGGTCATGACCGAAAGAAGGAGATTGCGGATACAAGCGGCGGAAATGAGTTTCCTCGGTAGGGTGGCTGGACTCACCCTAAAAGATAGGGTGAGGAGCTCGGCCATCCGGGAGGAGCTCAGAGTAGAGCCGCTGCTCCTTCACATTGAGAGGAGCCAGCTGAGGTGGCTCGGGCATCTAGTCCGGATGCCTCCCAGGCGCCTCCCTGGTGAGGTGTTTCGGGCATGCCCGGCCGGGAGAAGGCCCAAGGGAAGACCTAGGACACGCTGGAGGGACTATGTCTCACAGCTGGCCTGGGAACGCCTTGGTGTCCTCCCGGTGGAGCTGGAAGATGTCGCCGGAGACCAGGAAGTCTGGACTTCCCTACTGAGACTGTTGCCCCCGCGACCCGGACGCGGATAAGCGGAAGAAAATGGAATGGAATGGAACTTATCAGTTTCACTGTTTGTGCTTATAATCTCCGCAATTGGGCTGTTTATTGTTCGAAAGCCCGTTAACGGTACATTGATCAGCTTGATAGTTTAGACGGCGTTTCGACTTTTTTTTGCCTCCCCGCAATTTTGCAGCGGCAATGCATTTTGTATTTATTTATGGTTGTTTTTCTGCACAACAAAAAAAACAAAAAACCAACCGACCATACTGGTAAGTAGTGTTTACGTCTAATTCACGACAATAGTAGCTGCGATCCGCGTTGGTACGCATTGTCACCACCACTTCCCGCATCCGTGAAGCAGTCGTGGCAATATTTGGCCCGGCCATCACGCAACGTTTGCAAGGGACTAAAGTCTCTATTGTCTTGTGGCTGCAGGTGTGCAAAGAGCAGGAAGGAGGCAACACACTACAAAAAAGAGGCACAGAGCGTCGGATGAGGAATTGCTGAACGGGAGACAATGTTTTGGGCTGTATGATCACTTTCTGACAGAAAATCTTGAGAAACATCCAAGAGGCTACAGAAATTAATTGTGAATTGAGGCAGGCTGATGACCTCTGGTCAGTTTGTGTTCGGAGTGCCAAAATAGACACAAGTTGGATCTACAGCGTGTTGAAGGTGTTACATGACATGAACAGAATATGCATTACTGTTTAGCGTTTTCAACCGAGGGTTCAAGTCAGACACTGCATCATCCACCTGGGGGCAGATCTGAAATAGTAAAAAAAAAAAAGGACTTACAATGTTATGAATTTATCAACAACAGGTTCCATGTCTTCATCCTGTAGAATTATCTTGCGTTGTTTTCGGCAAGGAAAAATACAGTATACTTATTCTCTCTAAAATGTATTTTTTGTTAATAATTTTGGGGTCTGGAACAGATGAATTGATTTACATTATTTCCTATGGGAGACTTTGAACTTTTCGGGACGATTTAATGACGAAAACCTACGTACCTAGGTCAAACGTTTTTTGCAAGTCTCCACAAGGTTTTTACACACTTGCTGGTAGTTTGGCCCAACCCTCCATGCAGAGCTCCTCTAGAGCAGTGATGTTTTGGGGCTGTCGCTGGGCAACATGGATTTTCAACTGCCTCTAAAGATTTTCTACAAGGTTGAGATCTGGAGACTGGCTAGACCACTTCAGCACTTGGAAATGGTTCTTACGAAGCCACTCCTTTGTTGCCCCGGCGGTGTGTTTGGGATCATTGTCACGCTGAAAGACCCAGCCACGTTTCATCTTCAATGCCGTTGCTGATGGAGGGAGGTTTTTATTCAAAATCTCACAATACATAGCCCCATTCATTCTTGTCATCCTGATCCCTTTGCAGAAAAACAGCCCCAACGCACGCTGTTACCACCCTCATGCTTCACAGTAGGTATTGGTGTTCTTTGGATCCAACTGGGCATTCTTTCTCCTCCAAACACGACAGGTTCTATTTTGGTTTCATCTGACCACATGATATTCTCCCGATCCTCTTGTGGATCATCCAAATGCTCTCTCGCAAACTTCAGATGGGGTCGGACATGTACTGGCCTAAGCGGAGGGATGACACGTCCGGCACTGCAGGATTTGAGTCCCTGGCGACGTAGTTTCTTACTGATGGTAACTTTTCTTTTTAAGTGGGAGAACTTGCACAATTGGTGGCTGACTAAATACTTTTTTGCAGCAGTGTATATACTTTTTCAAAAACGGGACACATCTAAAGAAGAGACTCCATCTTGTTCAGCGACAGAAGAAAAGTTCACTTTTAGCCATTTGCTCATTTTTAGCAAATGATGCATACGTCCTTAATTCCCTAACTCCTCAGTTATGTGCATCCCTGGTATGATAGGGTTCCTGGGAAATGAGGAATGGTGATTGTCCTCACCTGTTTCTGCAGCGAAACACGCAAGGACTTACTGATGAAGCTCCTGAAAAGATTGTACAGCCAGCTGAGAGACAAGAGACGGCGTTAGGATTTATTTTCCCGCCACGTCATCTGAGACGTTACCTCACCTGGCTCCGCCGTGGAATTTGATGCTCACGCCGCCAACCGTAGCCGCGCAGTCGACGCTACTGACCTGAGGTCGCCCCGTCTCATCGCTTCTGATGGCGACACTTGTACCAATGGTGAGTCCAGTCACACTCAAATCGAAGGAACCGCTGTCCCTGCTTTTAAGACAAACGAGTCTGAGCATCCTAGACATTGTCGTGTGTGTGTGTGTAGCACACGAGTGGTCTCACTCACAATATCCAAAGGTACTTGACCCTCCAGTTCCCCTTCATACTGATGGAGGCTTTCCCAACAGCCAGTCTGACACCAGTCCCAGGCACCAGAACCGCGGCGGACGACGGTAATCCCACGTTGTTTATTTGCACGCTGGAAGAAAGAACATGCTTCTGAACCAACTGAAATTGGCCACCACATAAAAACGGATCCGTGTCTTACTTGGACAAGCGGTACTGGACCTTGCCAAAGACCAACACCCTCTGACTTCCCGAAATATCCGGCACCTTGATGCTTTTGAGCTTCTGCTGGATGGAAGCCATTCCGAGTTGCCTGCCTGTAAGAGAAGCACATCGGATGACGAACACTCGGGTCACCGAACGCGGGTTTGGATCCTTACCGTAGTCAATGCCTTTGTCTGTCACTTGGACCTTGACTCCGGGGTTGGTGCTTGACGCCAAGTGGCTGAAAGCAGCCACGAGCAGCCAACGCCACAGTGACATGCTGACCTTCTGACAAAAAAAAGTCATGGTTACATTATCAGACAATAAATCCCTGATAATGTCGGGTCCGAGTTGGCCTGTACTTGCCAGATACTACTACCTTTGCAAAGCGCAAGCACAGCAAAGAGATCGTTTGCGTTCCACATTACTTGAAAAGGACTTAATGGATTTGGATGAAATTTAGGACCAGCATTTGTGCATATAGCTTCAAAAAAAATGGTCAGATCCCTCGTTTGGGACATTTTGCCTTCCCGGTACATTGTATCATGCTAGGAGTTAGCATGCTAATGTTAGCATATTACCATTTTTTGCTATTTTCATATGTAGACACAATATACACTCATCGCTATCGTGATAGGTGTTAGCACGCTAAAGTTAGCATATTAGCATTGCTAGCATGCTAATATTAGCATAGTAACATTTTTACCCATTTTAATAGGTGGACTGTATACAGTATCTATATACTTTATATTGGAACACTTAGCACTATTATTGTAGGTGTTGCTATAACATTAGCATGCTGGCATGCAAACATTAGCATCTTAGAATTTTAGCCGTTTGTATAGGTAGACAGTAATGTGGTAGGTGTTAGCATGATGTTGGCTAAAGTTAGCATGTTAGTATTGTTAGCATGCTAATATTAGCATAGTAGCATGTTTAACACTTTTCATGGTTAGACACATGAACACTGCATTATCATGCTAGGTGTTAAAATGCTAGTGTAGAGTATATACTTTATCAAAACACTTAGCACTATTATTCTAGGTGTTGCCATTACATTAGCATGCTGGCATGCAAACATTAGCATTTTAGGATTTTAGCCATTTTTATAGGTAGACAGTAAAATGGTAGGTGTTAGCATTATGTTGGCTAAAGTTAGTATTGTTAGCATGCTAATATTAGCATAGCAGCATGTTTAAAAGTTCATGGCTAACACATGAACACTTTGCATTATCATGCTAGGTGTTAAAATGCTAGTGTTAGCATGTTAACAATGCTAATGTGCTAATATTAATGTAGTAGCATTTTTATCCCTGTTTTTAATGAGTAGACTTTTAGACCACACTTTCATGCTAGGTGTTAGCATGCTAACATTAGCATGGTAGAATTTCAACAATTAGCATAGTAGCATTTTTCATGGGTAAACGCTTATGTGAACACTACCAAGCACTATCATGTTACATGATAGCATGCTAACACTAGCATGTTGGCATTGTTATCATGCTAACATTAGCATAGTAGCATTTAAAGCTGTTTCCTTAAGTGGGTGTTAGCATGCTAATGTTAGCATTTCTAGCAGGCTAACATGAGCGTGCTAGCATTCATGGTGATTTTCATAAATATGAATTTAAGCAGACACTTAACGCTGTCATGGTAGGTGTGCGTTATATACATGTAAGTTAGCATATGTTGCCGTATTGTAATATTATGAGAAACAAAACAACAAATAAGGTTGTATCTTCAAACTATAAGCTGTATGAGAAGTTTGAAGTGAAAAGTGATGGGGTCACCGCGTTTCACTGAAGGGTGATGGTGGGTCCCACGGCCAAACCAGTTGACAACCACTGGTGTAGAACGACTGAATCCAAAATCTGCCGTGCAGAACCTGCAGCCAAAGGGAATGTCAGTCGGGGCTGGAGAACAAGCGGCGTTCGTTGTGACCGACTGACCAAAACCACATGACGCCTGTTAAGTCACTCTGCACTTTATGAACAGTAAATACTTGCAGTGTTTTTATTCTCGCAACTCACCAAAGTGATGATCCGGTGAAATCAGCGCTGAAAAGCCCAAAAATCCCAATCATCTTCTATATCATAAATAGTAAGGGGTTCAGGGCTTAGGGGGTGGTGAGTTTTTTGTTATCTTGTTGGCGTTTTAAAACTGCTATGCAAAGATCCTACACCCGTATCATTTTGTCCCATCGGTTTCAGGATTTTAGTCCCTTAATGTCAGTTTAATTATTTTAATCGCAGAATAACAAGGAATATATTAATAGTAATTATTAAGGTTTTTCAAAAATAATCTTCATTGGTTGTGTTGAGCAGGTGTGAGTTGCAGCAACTTCTAAAAATATAAAATAACTTATAAAAAGAAACCAAAACCTGTAAAAAAAAGAAAATTATATACAAAATATTAGGTCATTAAAAGAAAAAAAGATAATTTTAGTAGCATTTAGTTGCCATATTGCAATAGTAAAGAAAAATACATAGTTTGTAATGCCATAATATCATGAGAGAAAAAAACAAGTTACTGGAAAAAGTCATAATGTTACCAGAATAAGGTCAAATATGGGAATAAAGTAATAATTCAATATGTGGGGTGAAAATTACAAGAAGTAGAAATTGCAGGAATACATTCAGAATATTAAGAGTCGTATTCTAACGGGAAAAAAAGTTTCAATTTTATAAAATGACCTTTTAATATTAGGAGCAAAAATGATGTCATTTTAGTAGCAGGGAGTAGAAATATTCAAAAATTGTTTTTATTTTATTGAAGTTGTGATATGAGAAAAAGAGAAAAATAAAATTCCCGGAAATTAGGTTGGGGGAAAAGTGAGGATATTATGGGAGTAAAGTTATAACATTTTAAAAAGAAAATGTGTAAAGAATATTTAAATGGAATATTTGGAAGAGCCCCCCCCACCCCAAAAACAGCAAAAATGGGGGAAAAGGGCAAAAAAAAAACAAATTTCATGCTAATAACACACGCTTTCACCTCCATCACAAAACTGAGATGCGTTTTTTTTCTTGACATTTACAAAATATCACAAACGCAAAACTCCCAAACGCTTACCTGACACCGCCGGGCAGTCCAGTCTGGTCGTGCCAGTCAGGCGTCCAGTGCGATGAGTGAAAGAGAAAGAACGGCACGAGGCCTCTAATTCGCTTAATCAGGAAGTGGACTTGGGGAGGAGCCTGCAGGCAACTGTGGGAAATTTTTTTATTGACAAAGTTGTGTGGGGGTAATTTTTCCTTCCTTTTTTTTTTTCCTTTCCTCATTTTTCCTACTTTTTTAAAAAACATTTTTATTGAAGTCATTTTTATTTTAACTTATTTTAAATTTCCTACACTTTTATTAATCATTTTTATTTGTATTTGTTAGTTATTTTTTACACTTTTGTCATTTTTATTTCTTCATATATATATTTTAAATGTATGCATTCCTGTGTATTTATTTAATGTAGTCATATTTTTTATTTTAAGTCAAACCAAGGAATGTATTTCTTTCTTTTAATTCACAAATGTCATATTTTGAAACAGGAATACACATGCTATAATTACAAATGATTAAAATCTTGAAATAATCCCAGATTTCAAATGAATTAATCATGATTAATCACCATTTGCAACTTTGCATGGAATATGCCCATTTTAACTGTATTTTATTGCATTGTAAATGACAGGGCAGCATTACATATACTCGTAGGTATTAAGAGCACTAAATAAAACTGGATTTTCCTGTACATGCTCCGGTTTCCTCCCACATTCCAAAACCATGCAAGTTAAGTTATTCGGCTACTTAATAATACGTGAATGCTTGTTTCTCTTTAAGCGCCCTGCGATTGGCTGGCGACCATCAGTGTCGGTTTTTTAAATGACTCCCAAGCACGTCTATTGAAAATGAGGAACAGAATGTGATTTGTCACAAAATGTGGTCATGCTTTATTTTCCACCTAAAATGACAAAAACCTGGAAACAGATTGTACATATTTTAGTAGCATAAAATTGAAATAAATTAAGAAAGAAGACATTATTCAGAAGTCAATGTTATGAGAGAACAAAATAGCCATTACAGATGTAATTTTTGGAAAAATAGGTAAAAGTTTTAATATTTAATTAAAGAATGAAGTTATAAATACGAGAAAAACATTTACAAGAAGAAAGTTGGAATAGAAAATTAAATTAAAAAAACAGCAAAAATTGAAAAACTGATGTAATTCCATGAGAATAAAATCTGAAGATTATGAGAAAAAGTTGTAATTACCAGAAGAATATTTACAAGAAGAAAGTTAAAAATAAATTTAAAAAAATGCTGTAATTTAATGAGAATACAGTAAAAATATTATGAGAAAAAAGTTATAATTATGAGAATATTTACAAGATTTTTTTTTTTTTAACCCAGCAAAAATGGAACACAGACTGCTGTAATTTTGGGAGAATAAAGTCAAAATATTATGAGAATAAAGTTGTAATTCTAAGAAGAATATTTACAAGAATAAAGTTGATATAGTTGGAAAATAAAAAAGACATGGGAAAAAAACAGCAGTCAAGTTTTCAAGAACAAACAAAAAAAATGCAATTTATGTATGAAAGTGTCGAAATTTTAAAGAATTTCCTATTTCCTTTAGTTGCGGGGAAAAGTTTTTACTATTATGCTAAAAAAGTCAAAATACTTTGGCCTTCATGCTCATAATATTTGAAATATAAGAAACATTAAAAAACAGCAAAAAGGGAAAAATAGCAAACATGGAATTGATAGTAAAAATAGTCTTAATTAAAATTAGGAAATGAAATGAAAATGCATTCCTAGGAAGGTGTTCAGGGCACGTCCGGACCGGTAGGAGGCCTTGGGGAAGACCTAGGACACGGTGGAGAGACTATGTCTCTCAACTGGCCTGGGAACGCCTTGGGATCTGCCGGGAGGAGCTGGGTGGCCGAGAGAGGGTCAAATGTATTTATTCACAGGGGTGTGAAAAACTATTTGCCCCCTTCCTGACTTGTTATTCTGTTGCATGTTTGTCACACTTAAATGTTTTTGATCATCAAACACATTATTTATTATGAGTTTTGAAATGAATGTTTTTATTATTTAGGGAGAAAACAATCCTGTGTGAAAAAGTCATTGCCCCTGCACCTAATAACGGGTCGGGCACCCTTAGCAGCAATAACTGCAATCAAACGTTTGCCATAACTTGCAACAAGTCTTTTACACGCTCTGGAGGAATCTTTGCAGAATTGTTGTCATTCAGCTTTATTTGAGGCTTTTCTAGCATGAAGCGCCTTCTTAAGGTCATGCC
>QODF01000067.1:1870075-1946809 GCA_024372805.1 Oostethus manadensis
GTTTTTGCCCAGTCTCTTTCTTATGGTGGAGTCGTGAACTCTGACCTTAACTGAGGTAAATGAGGCCTGCAGTTCTTTAGATGTTGCCCTGGGATCTTTTGTGACCTCTCGGATGAGTCGTCTCTGCGCTCTTGGGGTAATTTTGGGCGGCCGGCCACTCCTGGGAAGGTTCACCACTGTTCCATGTTTTTGCCATTTGTGGATAATGGCTCTCACTGTGGTTCGCTGGAGTCCCAAAGCTTTAGAAATGGCTTTATAACCTTTACCAGACTGATAGATCTCAATTACTTTTGTTCTCATTTGTTCCTGAATTTCTCTGGATCTTGGCATGATGTCTAGCTTTTAAGGTGCTTTTGGTCTACTTCTCTGTGTCAGGTAGCTCCCGTTTAAGGAAATTCTTGATTGAAACTGGTGTGGCAGTAATCAGACCTGGGGGGGGCTACAGAAATTGAACTCAGGTGTGATAAACCAGTTAAGTTATTTTTTAACAAAGGGGGCAATCACTTTTTCAGACAGGGCCATGTAGATTTTGAGTTGTTTTCCTCCCTTAATAACGTAAACCCTAATTTAAAAACTGCATTTTGTGTTTAATTATGGTACCCTTGACTGATAGTAAAAAATAAACTATTTTTTATGATCAGAAACATTTAGGTGTGACAAACATGCAAAAGAATAAAAAGTCAGGAAGGGGGGCAAATAGTTTTTCACACCACTAGCACGTATCCAACAGTCCAACTGCCCAAAGTGCTTTTTTTGGTTTCCGTTTCAAGTTTAGTCCGTACAGCACAGAAAAACAGATATCCGTTTCTCAATCGTATTTAAAATCGGGGGAAGGGGGCCTGGGAACATTTCTGTCCCCTGGGGGGGGGCATGGCGGAAAAGAATTGAGAGCCTTAAACTGTTTTCTTACATCGAGTTGCGTGAACAAATTCAAGCCAATACTGCAAAAATAACAAGAAAAGCAAAAACTACTACAGTTGAGCAATACCAGGCGTGTCCGAAAAGTTCCAGGACTGGTATCGCAAAAGATTGGTAGTTTTCCCCTCCAAAGTAATACCCCCGGACTCTAATGCGGTTCTTTAGTCATCAAGGCCATCTTGGTGCCATCCTCATGGTAAAATGGGCTTTCACTTGCATGGCAATTTCCCACCTTTAGACCCAAGTGATGATGATATAGTATAGTCCAGGGCTGCAACGAATGATTATCTTCATAATCGATGGATCGGTCGATTATTTGTTCGATTAATCGAGTATTCGGATTTTTAAAAAGACATTTTTAATTTCCCCTTCCTTGAAGTAATCCCTCTAAGAATGCACGAATGGACGTTTTCCCTCCAAAAATCATAGCGAAGAGGAAGATTTGAGTCACGGAAATTGAAGTAGCAAAGTATAAACCATCAGTTGACAAACGCTCTACTGCAGTTTCCCTGTTCTACCAGTAGGTTTTGTGTGCACGCATGGTAAGAGATCATGGAGAGAGTGCAGAGATGTAGACGTTTTCCTAAGCACAAGTACAAGTGTGGGATTTACTTTGCGTGGGAATGCTTTTACACACTCTCTACGCACACATCTCTGCAGAGGTTTGCTTTGCAAGATACCAAAAGGAGGCAACATGTTGGTAGCTCTTTCCAAAAGTCAAAGGTGATGTGTGTGAAGCATCTTGTTTTGCCTGAAACACAAAGATGTCTGCTTTCCTGGATCACTAAGGAAATAAAAAAAATAGCTACTAGAGCGGCTAAAATCTGGATATTTATAGTACAGTTTTGAATGAAATAATCGATGACCAAAATAGTTGTACATTTTTGGGTTAATCGATTAATAATCGATTAATCGATGCAGCTCTAGTATAGTCCCATATTAGGATCAATCAATTTTTGTCCTAAATTGCTCGTTCTTTTTAAATCTGTTCAGATTTTACAGAATGGCTCCTCTCTTACAGCTGAGATGACCATAGAGGTTCTTCTGAAACATTTTTCTCAGCACCTCCAGGAACTGCCAGTGCAGGTGAAGAGTGAAAAGTATGGCAATGCTGACCTCTAGAGGCAAATCCATAGCAAGTTCCAATTTCACTGCACAGGAAGCCCACAAGTGTGCAAACTTGCAGAATAGAAGGCAGGTAATTAATGAAGTTAATGGGACACACTTGTTATTAAAAAGCCTAACAAGGTTTTATGTCCATGCGGTCAGCATGTAGGAGCAGACGGATTCACGGTAACATGGAGTACTTACGGTAGTTTGGTCATTTTTAAGCATTAGCGGAACTTCCTTCCTGGGGGCGTTAAGTTCACATAGAAATAATGCTACACTTAACGTTCACTTTTTCCAAAAACAAAAACACAGCAGCAGCGGCTCCAACATGTAGAGTTACCTTTTGCTTCTATATGCAGGTCACATGATGGAAATTGAGTTTTGTTGGAAGTGGTTTTTGGTTTTTGGAAGTGTTTCCAGAAGGCTTTATCGGCAGAATATGTGCGTCCGAATTACGTGCATTCTCAGCTGCCTTTTGTAGCCGCCTTTATTAGGGCTGATTAAAAATTCTATTCAGATTAATGTCAAATTTTAAATTAATTAGTCATGATTAATCACCATTTGCAAGTATGTTGCAGTTTTACTGTATTTTACTGAAATAAAGGTGAACGACAGGACTAGGATTAGAATATATTTCTAATAATATATTTCTCTAATTAGGGCTGTCAAAGATACCGCGTTGGTTATGCTTTAATGGAAGTGTCCCACAACAGCACAGCATTTTTTGATGTGCAATTAATCTGTGCACGTCCTGTTTGACCCTCGTCCCAGTGGTGGCAGTTTTGCGTTGGACAAAGAAAAAGGTATCTTGAACGGTAAGATTAGCTTCAAAGCCCTGGCAGATGACTCTCCCAGCAAGGCTGACGTTATTTGTGTCACTGTGACCTAGGTTGTCACAAGGTACATCGCTTCTGGGAGAAGAGAGGAGTCACTGGCCCATTGTAGGTATTGTTTGAATTGTCATTTATACAGTGGTATCTTGGCATAAAGTGTCCCAACTAATCAGTGTTTTTAGATGCGAGCCGTCTCACATTTTGAACTGCCAGCTAGAATTTTGGCTTGGAGCTGCTGGCTACCGGTTTGGCTGATGAGAGCTATTTGGGGCGCTGTCTAATGGCGATGGTACGTACATTCTAGCCATGTCATTTATCTTATTTAGAATGGATTGTGCAAAACAACGTCAAATTTAAAGCACTAAACGAGTAGGAGAACAACCATCCACCTGGAGTTTGATTTTTAGAGATTTGTACGGGTTAACAGCGCCAAATGCACTGAAGGTTTAAATCAGTCTAAAAGATAGCATGCATGTCGGAAAACGTATTTACCTAATAGTTTCTTTGGAGTCACACCTTAACCTTGTTGTTATGACCAACGAGGGGTTGCGTTCAAGGACGTTTTGAGCTTATTTTCTGGAGTTTTGCGCATATAAATGCAGCAAATTATATTTCTGCATTCTGTACAAACTGAGAATATATTTTTGACAGCCCTAGTTTTTTATACGTCCAAACGCACTGAAAAGACAAAGACGTGTGTTAAAGGATTGTGGATGATTTTAGAGAGGCACTGCAACTGTCACATGGGCTCTCGATCAGTCTTCCCAAACCCAAGAAAAATCAGTTGAAAAGACATCATTACCAGACGTTGGTGGAAAAGTGAAAAGACGTCTCCTTAAACACGTCCCTTTCCTGTCTAAATTTGGTTGAAGCTGTCTATTTTTGGGCTATATTCGGACCAAATCAGTCTATTTAAATAGGGCAACAACGGACCAGATTTAACCCAAAAAACAACTTCCAAATGATGTTTAGTGTTGGGTGGGCCTCGTCTGTGATGGAGTCCAGCACTGTCACCAAATACTGTATATTGCTCTTATTTTTCCAATACAATTTTGAAACCGTTTTAAATGGCATGATTATTGACTTCTTCCCTGACACCTGATATCGATGCTGTCCAAGAACCAGGAAGAAAAGTTGCTCTTTCAAGTTAATTGACGCCTTCACCTCAGCTCTCGTTGTTTGTAGCCGTTTTCCAGTTTCGTGTGTAAGTACGGCCATCATCTTGGTAAAAGCCAAAGTTCAATGCTTTCTCACTATGAACCTTCAGGGCAGTTTATATCCGGTACCCCCAGAACTCCATAATTCCAATTGTGTAAGTACGACCATCATCTTGGTAAAAGCCAAAGTTCAAAGCCTTCTCACTATGAACCTTTAGGGCAATTTATATCCGGTACCCCCAGAACTCCAAAATTCCAATCACCAGAAACAAGATAGTGATAGAAATGTTGAAATCAAATGTACTTCTACTTCCCTCAATATTTCACACGCATGTCCTCTCAAGGATTGCCAGCAGATGGATGTGGCGACATCCTAAGAAAATTCTTACATTCTAAGAAAATCTCAATCAATCTAATTTCATTTGTGCTTGTGTTGAAGTAGATGGGGGACGGGGGTGGGGGTGGGGGCTCGGATCAATGGTTCAGTGTTTGAGGCATAAAAGGAGTAATGTGCCCTACATAGAAGGCTTGTTTATGCCCCGGTGCCACGCAGCTGAGGGACCCGGGCAGCCATCCATGACCCAAACAATGCAAGATGTAAAATCATTCCCGTGGTACTGTGCGGCCATAATCCAGTGAGGTTATTTTCTATCCACTAATTTTAATCCACTAATTAAATAACAAATCCATGAAGAAAAGTGCCTAGCAATGATCTTAGCTGCAGATACCATGAAGGTGTTCTTTACTTCTAGCTGACCCACCATCGTTGTCCGAAACGTCCTCAGTAACTCTAATTTAGATTCTCCCTTACTGCCTTCTAAAGATACGCCACTGGAGTTTTTATCGTTCAGTGCGGAGGATGCCAGCGCAGATTGCCGTGAAAAACTCCTTAGTCCCATTTATTTATTTTTGAATACATTTGTGGTCTTGCCTTTTGTCCGTTATATGGTGCACACCCACCTTGTCCTTCTCCGGGAAAAGTTATGGGACTTTGTTGTAAAAGTCTGATCACCTTCTGGTGAGCTTGGGTAGTACTATCAAATCCATTCAGTCATTCAGCAAAGCATCAAAATATCTTTAACGCACTTGACTTCCTGCTCTCCAGCTGGTGCTGGTGCCGTCAAAACGCAAAACGCTGGTTTGTCTTTTTCAGAGAAGGACAGCGGCGAAATACATACCCCCGTGTGTACCTTTAATTGACCTTCATCTTTTGTTCAGAATCAGCTCCTTATCACAGGTAACTGACGCCACTTCCTTCTCATTTATTCTCATTCAGCGTCGCTTAGACTGGACAGTCATTGGATAAATGCTGGGCTTTGTCCCGCCCATCGGGACAAGAAGCATCAATGGGGGTCTACGGAGTAGCGGGCTGGCCCGAACGCTCGGGTTCTGCATGAAGATTGGACGATCTGTCTGAGGCGGAATGGCTTTTTGATTGACAGTGAAATGAGCAAAGTCTAAATCTCTTCTGGAGTACTTTTCCAAGTTTTTCATTTTGGTGTCCTCAACTGGGACTAGGACCGATCCCCAGCGACGACAAGAAACGGAGGGTGGACTTTACATTTAAATAACCTCATTTATGATGTAGGCCTACCGCTGATTACGGGTGCTCCAAGTTCCGGAGTACTTACTACCTCCTCTGTCTGCATAAAAACAGTGTTCAGAACGCTGTGTGGTACGGTACCCTCGTGAACATCCGTTCAACAGCATTTACTGGAGAAAGTAAATTTTTCCTCCAGGGACATCGGAATGTTCTACAACTTTTTTTGTATATGCTGCATGATAAAGATGTGGATTACTCGCAAACGAGGTTCATTAAAGCAACTGAACCACCTTAAGAAAGAAATACGGAGGTTTTCAGTTAACCTAACAAGTGACACCGGAGGAACCGGAGAAACAGACGCGAAGTGTAGGAATTAAAACGAAAATAAAGAACTTACAGAGAGTGTCAACACCAAGCCAGTAAATGTAAAGACCGTTGCGGTAATGCAGAGACTGGGCTGGGCTGAGTTCGCTGGCGATCGCTTGCCCAGCCTGGGTCGGCTCACCGGATTGGCTCGCTATCTGTGCGGTGGCTATTATGGAATATTTATGGAATGAAAATCTCGCTCTCTCTGTTTTGTTCTGAATCTCCAGTATGCTTCCAGGCCAGAGTCGTGTTGAACAGACTCATGAAACCCAAAGGAGTTCGCTCACGACCGCCTCCTTACAAGCCTGAGATGATCGCTTTTTGTTCTTCTACGAGGTGGTTGAGGCTACGCCGACTGCGGCACACTTGTTCTTAGTTGGGGCCGGACCTTGAAAAAACATCCTTGGAAAAGTCGTTATGAATGGGAGGTCAGCCAAACATTCCATTTTGACCGGCGACATCATTGTTAACTTTTTCCGAGCTCAACCCTCGTCACCGGGAAGCAGCGGTGTGGACATGACGTCACAGCATCCCTTCAAAGCCCTGCTGAGGCGGCCATCCAGGTTGCTCCGGTGTCACAAAGCTGCCATCAGTGCTGACTTCGGGGAGCGTTGATATTTTTGAACAGATGAAACGTCTCCTGGTTCGGGATGTCACGGACGGTTTCCTGCACAGATGTCAGGAAGCCGCGTTGTCGTCATCACCGACAGACCTAACGTACTTGGCGGGACGCGGCGCCACGATACCGCGCTGGTACCTCCCTCGTCAACTACACGCTCTACCGGAACAAAGTACTTAAGCGTGAGCCCTCGGGAAAAACCTATCGCCCTTACTTGTTGTCATTTTACAACCGCTTTTGGTTCCCCCAAGGAGAGAGATCGCATTTCTCCACGCTGCATTCCACCACCAGAGGAAAGTTCATGTGATTGTGGAACAAATGGAAAGAAGGAAGTCGCCGCGTCCGGGTCAGAAGATAGCGAGGAGGGACTCCTGGGCGAAGGATGCGGCTGATGTCCTCTGAGTCTTTCTCAAAACATTGGGAATCGGTAGCTTTATCGTCTCAGTGGGACGATGGTATGGTTTCCTGAAGCAGAAGAAGAATACGTTGAGAAGACATCTTTCTCATACGCGGAAACAAGGTTCAGATTTGGTTGGAAAGTGAAAGGTAGAAAGACGTCCCTTTTCCCGTCTACTTTCGGTGGGTTAGATTTGGACCGTGTCAGTCGGACAAAACTCAGCCCGGTTTTCAGCGTCTATTTATGGTGGGGGTCGGGAACCTTTTGGGCCGAGAGAGCCGTGGAAGACACGCCAAGTCTATTTCTAGAGAGCCATATCATATTTTTGAGCAGCGATTACAACCAAAAGTGTGCATTTTCAGCAAGAATGAGTTATTAGTCTCTGCATTGGATGGATGAAAGTAAGAAGGTTTTATATTTTGAATGTTCTTTCTAACGTTGTGACTCCGTGTCAGCAAAAAAAATTCCAAAACACTAGAAACTATAAAACAAAAAATTCCCATATTCTGTTTTCTTGTTTTCTCTTATCTTTCCCGTCTCGCTGTAATCGTGCTATTCTGTGATCATGTGATAAAATTTTTAATCCCATCCTTGGAGAGCCTGAACTTCTCTTGGAGATTAATTATCTGTTTATTTATGAATTTTTTTCCCCAACCTAATATTCCAAAAATTACAAGTTTTTGTTATTTTTATTTTGTTTTGTTTGAACTCTATGCTACTAAAATCACATAAATTACGAGTTTATTCTCATAAAATAGTTTTCTCTGAATATTGTGATTTTTTTCTATTTCTGCTGCTTTTACTTGTGTTCCAGTTTTTTTTCTCGTAACTATGACTTTATTCCTGCAATATTTTGACTTTATTCTCCAAATCTTACAACCTTTTCCGCATCCTAGATTTCCAAAAATGACAACTTTCTCCTGCTAATATTTGGACTTTATTTTCCTAAAAGTACTGCTGATTTTCCACTTTTTGCTGTTTCTAACTCACTCGGATCGCCCTTTGACCTCCCGTGTTGGAAAGCAAGACACGTTGCATATATTTAAGGAAAAAAATAATTTGTGTTTAGAAACGTCAGTCATATGTGGCTCTCAGACGAGCAAATGAAAAGTGATCTTCTTTCGGTTGTACCGAGTGTGAGTCTGGAGGAGGCGCTAAGTTAGATGTTGGCTGATGGATTTTGGATGGACAGCCTTAGTGAAATGTTAGCTTCTTGGCAGGAAGGAGAGGAGGACCAGGGAAGTTCCTTCACCAGACGTCAGGGTTAAGGTGGTAGGGATGATGGTTTGATGCCAGTTTGTCTTTTCACTGTTGCTTATCAAATGAGGCATGAACGTCTCCTCAGAGCCGGATATGCAATAATCCTCTTTATCACGGGTACTCGGTTCCAGACCCGACGGCACATTTCCGCCAAGTAGGATCCATTATTTATACATGGAATCTTTTTGTTTATAGAATATAGAAAAGCTGTTTGCAACCTTCTAAATACAGTTTTTAACAACATTCTAGCTCTCTAGACATAAGTAGACACAAGTGTAAATAAGCCATAAAGAGACTGACGCGTGTGTGTTGCTATAAATCCCTCACTCAGTAGTGAGGGGCGGACAGGAAGTGACATCAGGGGTTCAGAGATGAGTTTCAGCTTTGCGTGGGGGACGGCCCAAAACGGTAGCCAATCCATTTTCTTCTGCTTATCCGGGTCCGGGCCGCAGGGGCAGTAGTCTCCTAAGGGAAGTACAGACTTCCTGGTCTCAAGCCACCTCATCCAGCTCCACTAGGGGGAACGTTCCCAGGCCAGTTGTGAGACATAATCCCTCCAGCGTGTCCTAGGTCTGCACCAGGGCCTTCTCCCGGCAGAGGGTTGCCCGGAACACCTTGACAGGGAGGCATCCGTGAGGCATATGGACTGGCTGCTCTCCATGTGAAGGAGCAGCGGCTCTACTCTGAGCTACTCAAATGCGGAAGCTAGTGGGAACATTGCTCCAAGTGGTGAAGATGGCTTCACAAAGGGCATAAACTGTCTGGAACTGATGGCCATTTTTATAAACTTCCCTTGCCATCCATCCCCAAATGTTCTCTATGGGATTTAAATCAGGGGAACATGCAGGATGGTCCAAATGAGTGATGTTCTTCTCCCTGAAGAAGACGAGGGGCCTCAGTCATGAGGGACGCCCGCTACAACATCTGCACATAACCAGCCGCCGTCTGACGACCCTGCACCACCTGAAGCTACTCAGATCATGATGGATGCCGGGTAGAAAACATCTCAGGTGGGATCTCCAGTAACGCTGGAAGTCCTCCGGACCTTTCAATGTCCCGTGTTTGATGCTCCCTGGCAAAGTGTAAACGGCGCCTGGTTGGTTTAGGTTGCATTCAACAGCTTGAGACGTTCATATTTTTTTGAAAGACAGAGTGAAATCGCAAAATGGTGAGGGACAACTGCAACACAAGTCAGGAAAGTTGGGTTCGACTCTCCACGGCCATATCTCCGGGTTGAGTCTGCATGTTCCCCCCGTGCTTCCCCCACATCCCCCCCAAAAATGCACGTGAGGTCGATCGGAAATTGGCCGTAAGTGTGAACGTGACTGGGAATGTTTTTTGTCTACCTGACTGACTGGTCTCCTGCCCTGCATGAATGATGGATGTTTGGTACGTTCCAAGTGAAAAGCGATGGTTGGGTCTCAAGTGTCTTTCTGTCTGCTCTTCTTTCAAATGACTTGAGCGCTTGTTGGTACAAATGTGTGTTTGTCATGCAGGGGAGGACCAACCACTGATTCCGTGTGCCTGCTGAGATGAGAGGCGACCTGAATTGAGTAATTACGATGATCAGTCCAATTAAAGAAAACAATTGGGTGCAGCCTGGGCATGTTGAGTTTTCACCTGCTTTGGATGCCACCTTGCAGGTCCTAGCAGATCCCAGTGGACTATAATTAAACACATATTTGTGAGGTCACGGTATTGTTTCAGCCTAAAACCTGTCTGGGCCAGTGGGCTGGCCCGGATGCTCTGCTTCTGCATGATGATTGGAGGATCTGTCTGTGGCGGAGTAAATTTTTCCCCTGAGAAGGCTACAAACCTGTTTCCAAACGACGTCTGGCTCTACCTGAGATGACCTTATGGCCTTTGACTCTATGGGGGTCGCCGGGCTGAGCGGCTCTGCGACTGCCACCGAAAATTGACCAGAAGACCAGAAGGTTGTGGACAAAATTCGAAGGTTGTGGCCGACCGACAGAGGAAGTAGCCGTGGTGCCCTCGAGCAAGGAACCTGAGTTGTGATTTAGGGGTTGGACTGTAGGGGGCGGTGGCGTTTGCTCACAGCGATGCCAGTCAGACATGTGTAAATCTTTCTTCAACTCCGAAGTTGGAAAAAACCAAACCGATTGTTTAATTGCCCTGCAATTGACTGGCAAGCAGTTCTGGGTCGCTTCCCGCCCTAAAAAAACACTCTCTCACTTGTATGGCGCTTTTCCACCTTTAAGGAACTCTAAGCGCTCTGACACTGTGTCTGTATTTACCTTCTGATGATGCGGCATCAGGAGCAACGGGGCTTTCAGTATCTTGTCCGAGGATTCTTCGACATGACAGGAGGATCGAACCAGCAACCTTCAGTTTGGGAAATGACTACTCTTACCACCTGAGCCATGCCGGCCCTCTAAGTCAGCTGGGATAGGTTCCAGCGTACCCCAGTGAAAAACTTTTCCTTCTCATCTGCTCCCTGGTGCACCCACAACTCCGGTCAATGAAGGCAAAAGGTCGCCGGTGTTGGACTCCATCACAAAACGGTCTTACCATTCACAAGGGAATGCACAAAACCCACATTTCACACTACAAGGACTTGATCAGTCAAACCAATTTCAACGATTAATCGGGTCCAATCAGTTCTACAGTACGTAGGCAAGACAAAAACCCTGTTTTCACTGCTCGACACATCACCACCGGACTAACACCGGATAACTTTTGTCCTGTTTCTAACCTTCCTTTCATTTCTAAAATTCTTAAAAAAACTTCTGTCTTCCACTGGTACTGCTCACACCTCCCTAAACTGGTTTCACTCATAGGCTGCACTCAGTTCGTACAGTCCTTCAAGTCCGACCTCGCCTCTATCACGACAAGTGTGCCCCAGGGCTCTGTCCCGGGGCCCCTTCGTTTCATCATTTTTCTCCTTTCACTTGGCAATATCTTCCGTAGGTTCGATGTCCAGTTCCACTGCTTGGCTGATGACACCCACCTCTGCCTCCCCAATAATCCGATATTAATCTTCTCCGCCATTCCCTCACTGTCCATGCTGCCTCCATCCTTACCCATAGCCTGGTCACTTCCCCAGATGTCCCTCCAAAAACTGCAACTGCTCCAGAACTCTGCTACCCGGATTTTTAACCAAAACCGCCTCATTTCATCACCTCGCCCATCCTAGAGCATTGTGACTGGCTCCCGGTCAAGCGGGGAATGGACTACTTACTCCTCTTACCTTCGCGGCCATACACAACCTCAGCCCTCCGTACCCGACCCAAACCTTCTCCACGATGCCTCCCCAGCTACTTCCCTCAGATCCTCCTCCCTCCATTCAGCTCACTGTTTCCTCCGCCCGCCTCAGCACCGCGGGGAGCGGAGCTTTCAAAACCCGTCTGTTCAAGACTGCATGCTCCCTTTGATTTGTTGATGTATTTTTATTCTGTTTCATCTGCACCGTGTGCATTATTGTTATTATTATTAACCGTCTAGACATGAAATATCACCCCTATAATCAACTTCACACTTGTAATACCCAATATAGTAGACATGATAAGAAACATATAAGGCATAAATAAGACATAAACTCACACATTGGTGTTGAGGGAGTTCTTTGTCTTTTTTTAACTTCCAGCTCCTGTACCGTACTTCCTGCTGTGGCTATTTCCTCATCGGTGTGACGTTATTGACACCCAGTGACCGGTGTACAACACTACATATCATCACAATGCACGGTGTTGGAATGCGCCTTCGGAATGCCTTATACAGTCGTCCCTCGCTGTATTGCAGTTTGAATATCATTTCCTAGCTATATAAAAAAAAACCAACAACTAATAACCGTTTTGTGGTTGACTGTGTCAAAAATATTGAACGGTAAGTTATATGTAGTATTCTGGCCACCAGATATCACTTATGTTATCAGACATGACATTACCTGTAACACTGACCCAAAAGCTATGGCTGAGATCGAGTGAAAAAAGGTCTCGTCTCATTCTGTGTGGAAGTGGTAATTTTTTTCACTTCTTTATCTTCTTTCACCGCTCTGCTTAAAACACTTTAAGCTTAGGTTGAGAAAATGTGATTACACAAACAATAATATGAGTGTAAAGGTGACTATAGGGGTGTTATGTCATGTCTACAGGCCTCTAATGACGTTAAAACATGTATTTAGGAAGTCATTTATGCTGTAACTATTGATGCCGTAACTACAGAAATATTCCTTTTATTGAGATTGAATCCAACCTCGCCAATTAACCGCAAATAAACGAGGCACGAACGTATTTGGTAGACAATATTCAACAACAAAACTGCAGTGATTAAATCATTTTTGGAAAAAATGTGATCCAGTGGAGGCACCAAAGCTCCTCTTCTTGTATTGTTGACCCGGCAGATGCAATAGTGATCAAAAAGGTGTACTCGGTGACGACTGTGTGCTTTTCCCTGAGTGGTTCCTTTTATCCCCCACAAGTCCACTTCAGTGGCTTTTGTGCTGCTAAATCCAATCCCATGAATAGTAGGAGTGGGCGATACCAAGTAAATACAGGGCCGGTATTTTTACGCTGAATTCTTCAAGTAGATGATTTTGTGTTAGCGCCTTAATTTTTGGAATCATACATTTTCATTCTATCAAAACAGGACAGAGTAGAGCTTTCCCAGCCAGCACCAGATTTTCCTGGGCTTGCCTCGATTTATCCCGGGAACAGACCCAAGTTTAGTCCGACTGATTTGGACCGAATGCCCAAAAAGAAACACTTTTCAGCCAAATTTAGACAGGAAGGTAAGAAATCGATGAAAAAATATACAAATGTAAGTCATATTCATTTTTCGTTGTGTCTTTGCCTTTTTCTGTATTGTCTTTGTTTTTTCCATTTGTTTTTTGTCTTTGCACTTACCGGATAGCTCAACGACAAACAGCAAAGGCGAAAATCGACAGACCCGACCCGACTGGTCCAGTCCTGCAGCTGTGCACACACTTCCATGTAGCAGCTTCCGCGAACAGGATGGATGGGACGAGTCACCCCGGGCAGAAGGACTCTTGGTTTGCTTTTTGTCCCATAAATGCAACAAAAAAAGAGCAAGCGGAAAAGATAAAGACAAAACCGATACAGGTGTGACAAAATGGGGGGAAAAAACAGACAATGGAGAAAAAGCAAGGACAGAATGGAAAAAGAATGAGACCACAATTGTGTATGTTTTTTATTATTCATTCTCTTTATATTTCCACGTGTCTTTGTTTCCCTCCTTATCCCTTCCGGGATCGCCACAGCGGATCGGTTTTACGTTGGATGCCCTTCCTGACACAATGAGGGACGCAGAAAATGTGTTTATGACCTTTTTAAATACAGTTTTTAACGTTATTAGAGCCCTTCCGACGTGAAGTAACACCCCTATAGTCACCTTCACACTCCAATTGCCCAGTTTGGTAGATTTAATAAGGCAAAATTAGACAATTCAGACACAGAAATCCCTAATAAAAAAAATTACCTGGAAATACTCAGAAGTTGATGTTGTTGCTTAGATATATGACAATTTTTTTTACCGGAGTTGAACCACACGTGTCAGCGTTCAGAGTGACAGCAAGCGTGCTGCATGCAAATAATATTATTTACATCATAAAGACAATAATATTATTCATATTAATAATATTCACATCATATAGACAATAATATTATTCATATTAATTATAATATTCATAATAATATTATTCACATAAAGACAATATTATTAATATTAAGAATAATATTCACATCATAAAGACAAAAGGGGCCGCACGGTGTATGAGTGGGTAGCATGTTGGCTTCACAGTCAGGAGGTTCAGGGTTCGAATCTCCGCTGGGCATCTCTGTGTGGAGTTGGCATGTTCTCCCCGTGCGTGTGTGGGTTTTCTCCGGGTACTCCGCTTTCCTCCCACATTCCAAAAACATGCATGTTAGCTTCATTGGCCGCTCTAAATTGTCCATTAGAGTGTGAATGTTTGTTGACCGGCGACCAGTCCAGGGTGTACCCCGCCTCCCGCCCAGAGTCAGCTGGGATAGGCTCCAGCATACCCGCGACCCCAATGTGGATCAGCGGCATAGAAAATGCATGAATAGAGACAATAATATTATTCATATTAAGAATAATATTCACATCATAAAGACAATATTATTAATATTAATAATAATATTCACATAAAGACAATATTATTAATATTAAGAATAATATTCACATCATAAAGACAATAATATTATTCATATTAAGAATAATATTCACATCATAAAGACAATATTATTAATAATAATAATATTCACATAAAGA
Organism: Oostethus manadensis; assembly: GCA_024372805.1. NCBI lineage: Eukaryota > Metazoa > Chordata > Actinopteri > Syngnathiformes > Syngnathidae > Oostethus > Oostethus manadensis. The sequence goes on from QODF01000067.1 coordinate 1,884,546, forward strand.
CAATATTATTCATATTAAGAATAATATTCACATCATAAAGACAATAATATTATTCATATTGATAATAATATTCACATCATAAAGACAATATTATTAATATGAAGAATAATATTCACATCATAAAGACAATAATATTAATAGTAATAATAATATTCACATAAAGACAATATTATTAATATTAATAATATTATTCACATCATATAGACAATAATATTATTCATATTGATAATAATATGGAGTGGTGCTGCTGTCGTGAATCCTGCCCCGGTGTGGACTTGATCCTTCTTGAACCTTCACTGTGACGCGGGGCTCAGTGACGCAATCAAGGCGAAAGCGCTGACGACACGGCGCGAAATAACAGCAGCCCCTCCGATGTGCTTGATGGGAGTGATGGGAGTGATGGGAGAGACACCAGCGCCTGGCTTGGGGTGAAAATGTGAGTATCGGCGCGTGGAGGTTTTATTATATATAAGAATTTGAGGCAAGCGTCGCGTTCGGCTTTTACGCATTCCATCTTCCCATGCGTCTTTCTCTCCTCCTCCCTCTTTCTCTCTCCTCCTCCTTTGCTCCCTCTCCCCCTTTAACCGGCGGAACGCGCGCGCGCGCACGCACGCACGCACGCACGCCTTCTGCCACAGCCCGGACGGAGTCGAGGCGCGGGGTGGACTCGAACGCCAGCGCTGCCCTCCCGGACGCCTTCCTGCCCTCCACGGTATGTTCCGTTCTTCTCCCCTCGCCCGGTGACGTCATAGCGCCTTCGCGTCCGTGCGCCAAAGGAACCCGGCGCCGAACGTCGCGGGGTTCTGGCCTGCTGAAGTGGAGGACGGGCCCGACGTGCGCGGACCTCCACGCGGTGGTGGTTTTTTTTGGGGGGGCAGTTGGAGCGTCTCTGTTGCTTGGCTTCTTGCGTCACAAGCAAGTTGCGCGAGGAAGCATTCACCGGTCAGCTGTGCGCGTGCGCGCGCGTGCCCGAGCCTGCCAAACACACCCACTTGTAATGGTACACACACACACACACACACACACACACACACTGCTACTGGGTCACATTGACTGCATACTGGGACTGTTTTTGTGGCATGCTCGGGCGCGTACACGCGTGCCATGCATGATCATATCCCCGGACCTTACCTCGGCCGGTTCCCAGTTCTTCAGCACGGCCACGTTACAGTTCATTTTTACATTTGGATTGTTCGGCATGAAGCTGTATGACATCCCCATCCTTACCGCATGTGGATATTTTCATTTGTATTCTCGGGGCATTCGGTCGGTCGCAGGTGGACTGCTCAGGTTGTCAGAGAAAATGAGAACTAGACTAGATAGGACTAGATGGGACAGCTCTAGTCTAGTTCAGGCCTGCTGCAAGATCCAGTCAATTTACCCTCAAGTTGGAGGCAGGTCCATACAGGAATGTTTGTGTTGTCACAGCCAACGATGGTCGTTTGGTTGGTAACACCTTCATTAGCATTACATTCGGATGTAATTATGGTCATGGACCCACCAAAGATAACCGTTTGGTGGTATCACCTTTATTAGCATCCCATTAAGATGTTATAATGGCTATGGGCCACCCAACCATGGTCGTTGGGGTGGTGTCACCTTCATTAGCATCACATTCAAATGTAATGATGGTCATGGACGCCACCAAAGATGGTCGTTGGGGTCGTGTCACCTTCATTAGCATCCCATTCTGATGTAATTGTGGTCATAACCCCGACAAAGATGGTTGTTGGGGTGGTAAAACCTTCATTACAATCACATTCAGATGTAATGATGGTCATAACCCCGACAAAAATGGTCGTCAGGGTGGTGTCACCTTCATTACAATCACATTCAGATGTAATGATGGTCATAACCCCGACAAAAATGGTCATCAGGGTGGTGTCACCTTCATTAGATTCACATTCAGATGTAATGATGGTCGTTGGGGTGGTATCACCTTCATTACATTCACATTCAGATGTAATGATGGTCATGGACCCCAGCAAAGATGGTCGTTGGGGTGGTATCACCTTCATAACATTCACATTTAGATGTAATGATGGTCATGGACCCCGGCAAAGATGGTCGTTGGGGTGGTATCACCTTCATAACATTCACATTTAGATGTAATGATGGTCATGGACCCCGGCAAAGATGGCCGTTGGGGTGGTATCACCTTCATAACATTCACATTTAGATGTAATGATGGTCATGGACCCCGGCAAAGATGGCCGTTGGGGTGGTATCACCTTCATAACATTCACATTTAGATGTAATGATGGTCATGGACCCCGGGAGAGATGGTCGTTGGGGTGGTATCACCTTCATAACATTCCCATTTAGATGTAATGATGGTCTTGGACTCAATCTGAAACCAAGTGGCTGTGCATTGTTTATTTCTTAGAGTCTAAAAGAATGTGGGAGAAAGATGGTGTGTGTCGTAGACCCCCCCCTATCTGTTCAGAGATGGGTTCCTTAACGTATATGGCTTCCTTCACTCCTCTTTGGAACCATCCTTCTTCTCTGTCCAAAATGTACGTTAGGGTAATTGCCAACTCTAATTTGTCCGTAGGTATGAATGCGAGCGTGAATGGTTGATTGTCTATATATGTGCCCTGTGATTGGCTGTCGACCAGTCCAGGGTGTACCCTGCCTCTCGCCCAGAGTCAGCTGGAATAGGTTCCAGCATACCCTTGTGATCCTAGTGAGGATAAGCAGCATAGAAAATGGATGACTGGATGAAGTTGAATGACATCCCCATCATTAGAGTAGTACACCACCCCAAAATTAACTGAAAAGACATCATTACCATACATTAGATCAAAAGTGTGTCTATTTCTGGAATATATCGGGTCAGCCCAATTTTCAACGTCTGTTTCCGGGCTAAATCAAGGCAATGACCGACCGACCAGATTTAGCCCAAAAAACAACATCCAAATGACGTCTGGTGTTGGGAGGCTTACCCTCCGAGTCGTCCCATGAGTCTGAAACCCGATTATTTATCTTTTTTAAGCAAACCTGAATACAAGAAACGAGCGCTCTTCTCACTGTAGCGTAGTGTAAAGCTCGTCTTTCAAAAATACATGTTCCTGTCTGCAATTTGGAATTCAAAGTGACATTGATGAGGATTCTAACAAGCTCCTACTGCCTGGTCATGCACTCACATCAGAAGCTTCCCTTCTACTCGTGTTTCGGTGCTACACGCTGCCTCCGCGTCACATACTTCATAGCACAGTTCGAGATGTACAGTATGTTCATGAAAGCTTGATGTAGGATCAGTGTTTTCACACAGGACTGCAAAAAATGGATCATGTAGGAAAGAGGAATAATAATGTTGTGGGAGACAAAAGTGAGTCCATCCATCCATCCATCTTCTTCCACGTATCCAAGGTTGGGTTGCGGGGGCAGCAGCCTAAGTAGGGAAACCCAAACTTCCTTCTTGCCAGCCACTTCGCCCAGCTCCTTCCGGCGGATCCCAAGGCGGTCCCAGGCCAGTTGAGAGACATAGTCTCTCCAACGTATTCTGGGTCTTCCTCGAGGCTCCTACCGATCAGACGTGACCTACATGATGATTAAAAAACAATGGACGTGGTGTTCCTTTGCCCGGATGTGGGTCACCGGGGCCAGTTTCTGGTGCCAGGCCTGGTCGTGGGGCACGATGGCGAGCGTCTGGGCACAGTCCAAAAAGGTAACGTGAGTCCCCCCTCCACTGAACTCACCACTCGCAGAAGGGGCCAAACGGGTCGGGTGCAAAGCGAGTTGGGTGGCGGTCGAAGGAGCCTTGGCCATCCGATCCTTGGCTACAGAAGCTAGCTCCTGGTACAAGAGTGAGTACAAAAACCACAAAAACCAAAATGAATAGGTTTAGAACTGCAGATGAAGTGTTATTTTTTAAAATGACACAAACAAGTCGGAGCAATTTGAGAGTGCTATTGCATGGGGAAGGGTTTAAAGCCGCACACGCCGCTCATTGGGAGGAGCCATATGTGCTTTCCAGGGCCCTATGATTACCGCCTTAACGGAATTGTGGACGGAATTGCAGGATTGGCCAACAAAAACGGAATGTTGCGAAATGCTGTCATAATGAGTAGAAGGAACGTTAGTGTGGGAAATGATACCCCCGGCGTACGGCTCGATGGTGACAGAACCTCATTACAAGCACTAAACCGCCCCCTCCAGAGCTAAACATGTTGAAAAGGAGATAAACACCGAAAGTTGGCGAGCTAGCTGTTAGTTTTCCAACGCCGCCGAGTACGTCGCACTAGTCTTTTTTTATTTATTGATGGTCTCCGAGTCTTGTTTCCGACATCTGCCCGTTTAAGTGATTGTGAATTCGATTGCCTTTTTAGCCACGTGAGCCGAGCAACATGCGTGTGCGGTTCATTATAACGAGGTGCCGGGCGGGCGAGTGTGCATGACCATTTCATTCGCTGTGAATTTGATCTTTAATAAGCGCTGACAATGCACGGGTAATCCCCCCCCCCCTCTTGCTGTGCTCGGCGTTCTTGCGGTTGCTCTCTGCCCGATCAGGGCTTCAATCGCAGCGCTGGTGTTTACTCGCTTTCTCCTGCCTGCAGAAGGGATGCTCTCTCACGCCGTGTTTCTTCCCTCAGAATGATACAGCGGTGGGGCGTGGGGGGGGGAGTTGGGTCGCTCGGATAGTCTGATGCGGTGAGTCAGCAGGTTCTCCTTTTCGTTTTCACCCTCCCCCCCGTTCTTGTTTCTGTTGTTCTCCTTTCGGGCCGTCTTTTTGAGGGCTTCCTTTGAACAACCCCTCAGATTGACGGCTTTGATGTGCTGCAACGATACCCAAAGTGCCGTACTTACTCCAGCTTCTCCACGTTGAGGCAGAACCTCCAACGGAGTTGGCTTGTGTGGGGAAATGGGATGGCTGATGCATCTTCTACGGTTGTTATTTCTGCTGGGAGGTACAAATGCTTGTTCCTCCGTCTGCCATGTTGTCATGTTTTTTAGCACGCTTGTGCATTTTGCATTCAAATATGCATCCTCACGGTATGAACATTGTTGGAGAATATTATTGCGGAGAGGGAAAAAAAGAAAACTAAAGGCAAGCTCCACTGAGTTGTGTATTTGCATTGGGATTTTTACACATCCGACCCAATCCTGATACCTGAATTTGAATATCCGCCGACACCAGAGCGCTGTTTGCTTTAACGTGCAACCGTGCCAAAACAATATCAGCAAATGCAGCTAGAAGAATATCGGTGACCGTGGCTGTCTAAGCGCTCACCCAGATACAACTAAATATTAGTCGGGTCATTCACAGGATTGCCAAATTCTAGAAACCAAAAAGTTTGTACAAAATAGTTTACATTTGTAAAGTCAACGGCAGACACCGCTATATTTTGAACACACCCCTTTCGTGTAGTTGGCCAATTGCACAGCCTTAAAAGCGTGCATATGCACAAATGCTGGGTCTTGTTTGTTTCCTGAGAATCTACTGCACCTGCTGGTAACTTGTTTGCCGTGTAGCAATAAAAATACACCAATAACAGCGAATCATCTGGTTAGATGAACACTATTTTTGCTGATATTCCTCCAGCTATATTTGCCGACAACATTAAAGCACAGGATGGGAAATATTTACAGGGGATATTTAATTGCGAATTAAGCTGGTATTGGAACTCGGTAACGATAGTAGATCGGATCGGCCCCATCCGTACATCCCCAATAAGACAAATATTGTGTCATATGAAGATGATACTATATCAGCTAAAAGAATTTGCTTTTGTTATTAAGTGATGGGCACAGGTGGTTGGTTTTTATAAAAAGGTAACAAAGAAAGGATAGGATGTGCATGCTCTGGTACACAAAAGCATCTAAACATTTAGCAACGGTTTCTTAATGAAAGGCTAACTGTGTACATTAGGTATGTACCGATCCGATCTCCAGGATCGGGATTGGCTGCCGATCCGCTGTATTCTGAGGATCGGATACCGTGGTGAAGTTTTACTATAAATGCTGAATATTTGGCTCCGCAGTTACAGCAGTAAATTCCCCTCACTGTGCTCGGACTGCTCTGTCATGGTGGCGTCAATAAATTACTATGGCGTTGAAGAGAGTTTGTCAAAAAAGTCAAATATTCCGAATCACTGCACAGATTGATCCATCACCATGTCAAATCATTAGACCCACCCTAGAAGTATTGTAAAGAATACTTCAACGCCAGGATGCCTGTAATCGCGGAGGGGATCAGCAAGACTTTAAAAATCGGATCGGGACATCCCTGGTGTACACTAAAGTACGTTTGCAATGTCAGCCCAGTGCCGATCGTTGTATGACACTCAGACGGTGTGTGTAGTAAATCCTAAACCCACACACTCAGGAGAACACGTCCGTCATGTCCTTCAAACACACATTGATTAGTCAGTGTAGTGGGAATAAGGACCTAAGGACGACAGCCCCGTCACGATAACTGGACTGACATTCAGCACTGTTCTGTGTTTCTGAAGATGTGGAGCAAAAACAAAGACCCTCTGACACCTATTTTTAAAATTTGTAAGTGACAGATTATGGCTCCTCCAGAGTGCACCACATCAGTGTACTCATTTGCAGAATACTTTGTTTACCTTAACCAAATGAGGTACTTGAAAGGGTCTTAGTGGCATTTTTTTTATTTCACACGACTAGAAACACAGGTGACTCCAGTCCCGTTTGACCTGGCGTGCTTCTAAACTGGTCAGACTGGTTTGAAGGATGAACGGCAGTTGCAGTCATTGTGCTCCTAGTCTGTGTGCTCACTGTGTTTACAGACTTCAGAGTTAGTTTGTGTGTCTACGTGATGACACCATGATGTTTACTCCTGACCATAACGAATCTTTATGGATTTTATACGTATTCTCCACTGGATCAGCATTTGGACTTGGCTGTCAGGACTAGATTTAGATTGCCCAGTTGTGCTAGGGGCAAAAATCTTACTGGTTGGTGGAAATGTAATCTTTAAAAGAAATTCCCTGGAGTAAGAAAACTGAATCTGCATCTCTTTGTCGGTGCAAGTCCACTGGCTCTTCTTTGTACACGTGTGTACGTGTCTAGGTCAGGTGTGAGGGCCTTCGATGACTACTACCTTTGGACAACCCCCCAGGCAGAGAATAATCTTGCGGAGTGCCAGCCACACCCAGCTATAGTGAAACACTAGCGTGATCATGTAGCACTGGTGCTAAATGTTTCATGAAAATGACAATGTCCGCTGTCATTGGGGTGGCTGTGTCTTTCAGGGCAAGACCCCCCGCACTCAGAAAAACTCACTATGAGCTCGTCAACCCATCGGAAATCACAGGAGGTCGTTACTCAACATAACAGCCTGAATCACGGTGTCATCTTACAAAGCATGCTAAACTCCTCACGCAGGAACTCAACACAGAACATTGAGGGAAGCGGGGCATGATGTGAAGCAGTCAAGATAGTAACAGTACTTGTCTAGTATTTGTTTTACCTGCCTGTTGCGTGCTAAGTTGCTGTGTGATTGTGGCGTTCTTACTTTTATGACACGGTGAGTAATGAATTGAATAACGGCCTTCCTGCGATTTCCGATGGGTTGCCAAGCGCATTGTGAGTTTCTCTGTAGCGTGGGATTGGTTCCTGCCAAATAAAGAGCTACCTCCTCTTTAGAGCAGCACCTGATTTTGATTAGCTCACCAAAGGGTCAATGAACAACTCTTAGTGTTTTTATAACTGCTTGTTCCGACATAAGGCCTCTCTTTAATGACAAATGAACACCAAATAATACCACCAGTAAGTATAGTCTAACTGGGCGCCAGTGAACCGTCATGTGGGGTGTGGGAGGCAGGGAGTACTTTCCATGTTAGTGCAGCGCTGCCAACGTGTACACATTTACGGTACTCCTCGTGCAATCTGACTTTTGAGTACGCTTGTATGCACCCCAGCGCTCCATTCTGATGCATTTTCATGGTTTCGGTTTCGAGTTCAGTCAGTACAGCACAAATTACGATCACTAGTACTTGAAATCACACATCTCACATGTCCTCCCTGTGCTTGGCCGGGTTCTTCCTGGTTCTGTGACCCACCACCCAGGATACACCCTGGCTCTTACGTGCAAGGGGCTATGCATGATGGATAAACGCATCCTATCCCGTGGGCATCCACAGGCTTTCATCATGTCGGGGAGTTCAACTCCTTGGATGAATGTTTAATGATCGCAGGTTGAAATGCGCTGTTCAGTAGAAACGCAGACTCTATTGTACAATATTGCAGAGGACAAGCCCAACTTTGATCAAACCACGGCCTTACTTCTTCTAGGTTCGCACCGTTAATAATAGAAAATAGGAAGCGGTAGGTCCACTACGGTCTTGGTGCATCTTGGGATTGGCTGGGAAAATAACGGGCATGACAGGCGCCGTGCTTTTGATCCGAACAAACACTTTTTAAAATGCCAGAGACGATTAAAATGCTTATTTTTATGTTTGACGCATAGTCGCTTAGGAGGTCGTCAGAAAATTAAAACAAGGAGGAGTGAACTTACTTTTGATGTCCAAAGTTTTGGTTTTCATATTTTGTGTTGTTTTACCTAGCATGCCTTGCGGGCATTCGTAAATAGCAGTTTTAAGTTACGTGCAATGTTGAGTGCTTAGTAACCCGCCTAGTACCAGTAGTTGAGTTATGTGTGTTAACATGTTGTGGATGTGTTTTATATTTTTCTTGTGTTGTGTCTGTTTGATATTCTTTACCCCGACGTGGCCCGCGAGCCAAAAAGGTGTCGCCCGCCCCTGCACTAAGCTGGTTTAAGCGAAATTAGCTACGGAGCTTTAGTGATGTGCGGTTTGCAAGTCTCTGCTCGCTGATTCCTGGTGCACACCCCGCACGGCATTCTCCTGCCTGTCAATCACTTCATTCACACAAAGTTGTCACAGTGTTCTTTTTTCTAGCTGTCATACTAGCTGCTTCCCCGTGCACATTCTCAGCCTCCACAGCCCTTTCAACATCACACTGCCCTGCCAAACAAGTTATTTGCTGTAATCGCCAGCAGATATTTAGTCCGTAGCGCTTTGCAAATTGCAAATGAGCAATTAAGACAGTTGAAAGAAACGCTCTGAAGAGGCAAGATTACCTGAGCTGTGCAGGTGAGCAAATCGAGGGCTCCTTTTTTCTCCCGCCTCGGACGGTTTTGCAAACGCCCTGTCGTAACGTCCCCTGAGCCCACAAACAGGTGGACAAACACGTAAAACTTTATCATCTACCTGAAACACCAGATGCCCGGGACTTGTTCCTACCGCCGCAGCATTTGAAAAGTGCAAAAAAAAACCCCAAAAGCTTCCAGACGACTCGACGGCTGAGGCGGTCTGTTATTTCATCCTGGAACTCTGTTATTGCCGTTGAAGATACTGGCTTTTGTCAGCTACGGTTTTGTTAATAGTAGTTACGTCATGATGCTTGGAAAGGACAAACATGCAGGTATAGTTTGTTGAATCCAACTTTGCTTGAGTCACTCTCACCCCGGGGCGTGCACAAACCACAGTAAAATGAAAACTGAAATTGTTTTGGAATTTTACCCATCATCGACAATCTTTATGTGGGACATGAACACACGTCTTTCTCTTTCCGGTGTGTTCCGAAGATATAAAAACAGGTAAAAGGTGGCAGATGATAATGCACGTAATGGGACACACCTATTCCTATTCCTCCTAGAAAGCCTTCTGGAAAAACCGCTCCAACGATCTTTATATAACGTGACCTGCATTGTAAGCAAGCTGCAGCGACATTTTTATTATAACTGTTATTAACATTGTTACGCCAAATAACTACTTTATTGGCGGTAGTGACACCTCGCCACACCACACTAGCTTCACCGCACACTTCCTCACAATGGCTCAGCAGGGATTACTTAGAGTCCAAGTTTATCATACTTTAGTTGCATTTTCCTGCTTTCAGTTTCCAGTTCCGTCTGTACAGTACAGATAAATACTTATTACCAGTTTGATGGTGTTATGAGCAACCTCTCGTGTTTTGTTTTTCCCGCCTTCTCCTGGTTATTTGTTCCAGATCTCCTGCACCTGGCTGGAGGTGGAGCTTGTTGGACCTCCAGCCGTCAGACGCTGGATTATTCCCTCATGTCCTCTCGGCCTACACGCCTCGTATCATCTGCAGCTGAACTAAGCCTAACTTTGTTTTTGGTGCGCCCGGTAATTTCCTGGCTCAGCCACGTTATTTCCTTTCCTTTCCCTTGTTCATGGTGTTCATGGTTCATGTTGCTATCCACTCACCATCGCTTTGTGTTGCTACACGAACAATTAAAAGGACTGAGCTCAACCCAACTGCCTCTTGCCTGCACATCTGGGGTCCAAACCAGAACCACGTCGTGACAGATTGTGGATGATGGGTAAAATTGCCAAAAAGTGCACTTTTCCGTTAAATGTAAAAAAATCGCCATAACAAGTTATTGATTTGTGATATCGGTACGGGCTTGAAGAAATATACAGTGGTGTGAAAAACTATTTGCCCCCTTCCTGACTTTTTATTCTTTTGCATGTTTGTCACACTTAAATGTTTCTGCTTGTAAAAAATGGTTCACTGTTAGTCACAGGTAACATAATTGAACACAAAATGCAGTTTTTAAATGAAGGTTTACGTTATTAAAGGAGGAAAAAAAACTCCAAATCTACACGGCCCTGTGTGATGTCCGGCCATCTGTTGGTCAACTCAAGCTAAAGCCATCTTGGGTGCTGCAGCAGGACAATGACCCAAAACACACCAGCAAATCCACCTCTGAATGGCTGAAGAAAAACCAAATGAAGACGTAGGAGCGGCCTAGTCAAAGTCCTGACCTGAATCCCATGGAGATGCTGAGGCATGACCTTAAGAAGGCGCTTCATGCTAGAAAAGCCTCAAATAAAGCGGAATGACAACAATTGTGCAAAGATGAATGGGCCAAAATTCCTCCAGAGCGTGTAAAAGACTTGTTGCAAGTTATGGCAAACGTTTGATTGCAGTTATTGCTGCTAAGGGTGCCCAACCCGTTATTAGGTGCAGGGGCAATGACTTTTTCACACAGGGCTATGTGGCTTTGGATTTTTTCTCTCCCTAAAAAATAAAAACATTCATTTCAAAACTGCATTTTGTCTTATCTTTGACTAATATTAAAATGTGTTTGATGATCAGAAACATTTTGTGTGACAAACATGCAAAAGAATACAAAGTCAGGAAGGGGGCAAATAGTTTTTCACAACACTGTATCTTATGGTTTTAGTTTTTAGGACTAATTGTGTTTTACCGCCTATTCATTTTCTCAATCAAAGACCCCAGTGGACCATTCACCGGAACACAAGCAGAGAATCCTGCAGAAAAAGGGATCCGGCTTTGCATCTGTTATTGTGTGCTTAGTACAGACACCTGCTGCTCGCTGCCGTTGGCTAAACCTTTTATAATCCCAACCGGGGCAGAAGAGCAACCATTAGAAAAACAGCTCTTATCCACTCTTTACTCACGGAAATCTCCTCGATTCCGTGTAAGGCATTCAAAACATCTCATCCTATGGTTTGGCTTCAGGCATTTGGCCCCTGTTTGGGTTTCACAATTAAAGACGGTGCATCCAATGTAATCCCAATGTGGCCCCCGGTGGGATTTGTTTTGGTGTCTAGTGGGGCAAATGCAAACCTTTTTGATGATTCATTTTCCCCACCGTGAATATCTGGGTTTGCACTCGGTTGGTTCTACACAAATGAGACACGCAACCAATAACCCGAGTCTGTGTGTGCAGGTGGCGTATGCCGTTGAAGTAGCTAAGGTGAGGATCTGGATAAAGATGTAGGGCAGCAATTTGTTGGTTCTTAACCACACACCGGAACCAGCGGTACAATAATGTAGAAGGTGGGCATTATTGGACCGGATCGTTTCGGGACGATGTTATTTCCTCGTAAAGCCTCATCAGGTCCAGTCTTCCCATTGTTTGCGGACTCGGCCCAGCCGGACGCATTCAGAGGAGAATGGACTCGTGTTTGCATACAAATTGTAAACATCTCAGTGTCCGCACAAACAATGTAGCCAACGTGGGGTACAATCCATGAAATCCACGGATCCCATGGTATTTGCGTCGCCGGAATTGTTGAACACTAATCCGTGTTTTGTTTCGAGAGATCTGCGGTCGGCAGAAACCAATCTGCAGGTCTGGTCCCTACAGACGTTAGTTCTGTATGACCGGTAATTATAATTGCCTCACAGTTTTGACCTTAGTTGAGAACGGTACTTTCTCAGGATGTGAGCTTTGGCTCATGGCTCCTTTTGGAGTTAGTGAGTGGTACTGGACCATGGACTCTTGTATATGGTGACGTGAAATGCACGAATGAGCAGTACCGGTCACGTACTTCTTTTCTCATCAGTTTCTCGTGTCTGTTCAGAAGGCATCCTTCGACTTTTTTTGTTAAGACATTGTCATCCAAACATGGCTAAATGAAGTAAAGTATTTCAGATGAAGGCACCAGGGCAGGGCTTAGGAAGCAGACTAATGGCAAAAAACCGAGAGGCAGTTTCTGTATTTACGTTTGCACGTGGAGTCAAATTATTCATAGTGTAGGTGACAGATTGAAGATTTGTCATCACCACGTCCTCGCTAAGTACGCTATTCACAAATATAACTTTAGAGCTACCACGATTAATCTATGATTAATTGATTACCCAATTAATCAGTTAAACTATTTAGGTAACAGTGGCTGTTGGTCATTCAAGGAAGGGGAAGCTCATTTATCTCCAGCCTGCAACATAAATGTGTTTATTTATATAAATGTAAATTCTACCCTCCCCTTCCTAGTCGTTTTTGACGGATGAAAAACTCGGGTGGACTTCAAGATCGCTGATTCATTTATTTTACTGTCAATCAAAAAGGGATCCCGCCTCATCAGATCATCCAATCATCATGCCGGAGTCGAGCGTCCGGGCCAGCCCACTGCCCCGTTGACCCCCTGAAAACGCTCAGCGTCAAATGGGCGGGTCAAAGCTGAGCGTCCAGTTTTGCGCAGTGGAACAAACCACGTTACGCTTCCCCATCGAAGTCAGTAGACGCTCAGCGTGAGACTCAGGGACGAATGAGAAGGAAGGTGTCCCTTTCCTGGGACTAGAAGCTGATTGTGAACAAAAGATGAAGGTTTCTAGTGAATATTTCTTCCCTTGCAGTCTTAGAGCAGTTGCCACTTTTTGGCAAAGATCCTCTGATTCAGCCTCTCAAATGGGAATATTTCTAAAACATTCACAGGCACAAAAGCAAACCTATTATTTGGGGGTTTTAGGCAAAAGATATTCACACACACCAGCATTGATGTTGGAAAACCGCAATGGCCATTTGGACCAAACCATGAACTGTTTATGTTTGTTTCATATTGATTTTGTCCATCCAGGTTAATCATAACTTCAGATTAATTGACAAAAAAAAAATTAATTTTTAGTTGCAGGCCCACATAAAAGTAAGGATACACGTTTATGTGGCTTTCTTACCACCCACCAATTTTGTATTCATGCCGTTGTGTTGTCTTTGAATATTATTGAAGGTTAATTAGTTGTGGTCGTTTGCTGTAATGAGTGACAGGTCAGATGAGAAGGTGTTTGATTTATTGCAAAATGTCCATGTTGACAACTACCCGATAGATAAAGACGATACTTTATTCATCTGCAGAGAGAAATTCCCGTTCCCAGCCGCTCTGCATGCAACGAGCAAGGCAAAGCAGCAGAAATAAGAAAATGGAATAAGAATAAATAAATACTAAACATAACGCTTCAAATTTGTAGCGCAGTAATACATAATGAGTTCGTTCCTGTGTGTGTTTTTACGGCTCCCCCAGTGTTGTGTTGAAAAGCCGCATGGCGTGGGGGAGGAATGACCTTCTCAGTCTGTCAGTGGAGCAGGACGGTGATAGAAAAGATCGGCTTCCTCCACAATCGGTACCGGATCAGATCGGATCGGCAAGACCATAAAGAAATCGGATCCGACGCTAAAAAATGGGAATTGAGACATCCCTATTTCAAATGTCATATTTGCGTGACACTGAATGTGAAAAATGGGATGTGACTTTTACTATTCCCTGGTTATTTTTGGTTATTCTAGTTAGTGTTGAAAGAGTGTTTTGTTTCAGTGCATCAGTGTTAGTGAGTGGCCAACACATTGTGCCTGAAATAGTTAGGGTACAGTATTTATGATTGTGTCAAATCCCAAACACTGCAGTCCTGGTGTCTATTATTACCCCCTAAATTAAAACTACTATAAACCCCTCACAGAGCGTTCTTTCCCTTCTCAAAGTGGTTTGTGGTCATTTAACTTTGTTGGTTTGCAAGCACGTTTGCCACACATTCAGGAGATTTGGAAGACCAGGGTTCAAATCTCTGTTGGGCCTCCCTGTGTGGAGTTTGCATGTTCTCCCGGTCCCCACCCACATGCGTGTTAATTGGCGACACTAAATGGTCCGTAGGTAGGAATGTGAGTGTGAATGGTTGTTTGTTTGCCCTGCAATTGACTGGCGACCAGTCCAGGGTGTAGCCCGCCTCCCGCCCAAAGTAGGCTTGGATAGGCTCCAGCAACCCTAAATAGGTTTGCAGGCAAAACAAACCTCAGTGGGCGGAAGTGGCTTTTCTTTATTTGTTGTGGCGTGGTACCAGATCATCCATGGCCCGAAACTGGTGTGAGAGCAAACAGGACCAATAAGTAGCTCCAATTTACGTTGCCCCTCCATCCAGCATCCACTCACATCCGAGGAACCCATTCTGCCGATGACTTAATAGCTGTGGTTGTATTATTGAAATGCTTTGCTGGCTTGTCAGTGCATGTGAATTACTACCCTCATTCGCGAGAACGGATGTGGTGAAGCGTTCGTATGCCAACTCATCAAGCTTGTGTGGGTAAAAGCCTACTTTACAGAGCAGCCATGCAGGATATTCACTCGTGGAGAAAGGTCAGGCAAATGACATCGTCGGAAGGGGGAACCATTCCCTTGGGTTATTGTATTTGTCTGCGCCACTTGCATAATTTCACTGAGAATACTGAAGAGCTCAGTATCGAGTCGTTTTGTCTCCAGAGTTGAGTGTTTATGTGTCACAGAACGAGATTTAAAACGGCCACCGGCACTCAATTCCCCGCTCGGATGCGGCAGACGCAGGACAGACAGCCATTTACGTACGGAGCACTGAGTCAGCGACATTCAGCTTCTCTTGTTTCAAGAGGGCCGCCAGCCAGCTATTTAGTGGAAAAGGAGAAGGAGAAAATTGACTGGGCTTTCTGTTTTGGCGCGTTGTTGCTCTACACCATTCACTACGCTCAGCCGTTGTTCTACCTGCTGCTTCTGTGTGAAGGGGGTTCATGGAGACATCTGAGTGCATAGGCCAGAGGTGACCTTTTCCAACGAGCTCCACGTACGGAAAAAATGAAAAGTGTGCAGAGGCCATTAAGGGCTAAAAATGAGACCCTAGAAAATCCTTCAGATTTTCCCCCCAAATTCTAGTATTTTTTTCCAATTCCCATTTTTTTACATCGTCCTCTCATTTTTTTTTTACCAGCATAGAATGTCATGACAGCAAATCAAATGCAAATGCAAAAATCCTTACATTTATTGATGCAAGACATCATTGGCCGAAGCCGCACGGTGGATGAGTGGGTAGCATGTTGGCCTCACAGTCAGGAGATCAGGGTTCGAATCTCCGTTGGGCATCCCTGTGTGTGGAGTTTGCATGTTCTCCCCGTGCGTGTGTGGGTTTTCTCCGGGTGCTCCGGTTTCCTCCCACATTCCAAAACATGCATGTTAGCTTCATTGGCCGCTCTAAATTGTCCATCGGTATGAATGTGAGTGTGAATGTTTGTTTGTCTATATGTGCCCTGACATTGACTGGCGACCAGTCCAGGGTGTACCCCGCCTCCCGCCCAAAGTCTGCTGGGATAGGCTCCAGCCTACTCGAACCCTAATGAGGATAAGCGGCATTGAAAATGGATGGATGGATCATTGGCCGATGATCATCATTGGCCGATTGTTCAGCACTTGCGGCGTTTTCGTAACGTTCTCGTTCGAATTTCTGCCACCGATTCCAGAAGGTGTCTAAGGTGCTGCTCGCTTTTCAGTCAAAGCTGATTTCGGGAAAGCCCTCGCCTTGTACTCACCTCCAGCCCAGTGGGTAGTGTGTGTTTTGCGGCTCCAGTGGTTTTTTTTACAGAGCTGTATCAGAACATTACGGAGATCCACAAGCTGACCATCGCTGCTTTTAAATTGTCCTCAATACGGTCTAAAGAGCTGCCAGTATTTGAGCTGCACAGAACGCAGCAAGCGCATTTTAGAGCACCTCAGTGGTGGTACATGTCAACCGTAAATATTCCGTATGCATATGTAGGTCTTGTTCTTCACCCTACAAACTGGCTACTCAGCCAACTCCCCATTAACCCAGCATTACCAGTACACGAGATAATAACTTCAAGAAGAAAACATTTTCCCCATGAGGATTTATGTACTTTGTACCTGCAAAGGGAGCTTTTCGTTTGTTTTTCCGCCACCCTTCATACTGGACTAGTTACAAAGTACACATCCCACAAGGAAACAAGTTGAGCTGCTTGACAAGCGGCACACCCCTCCATACACCCTTTCTCACACACACACACACACACACACACACACACGGTCTGGTAACCCGCCATTCATTTTGGGGCTGGATATACGCAATGTATGCGCTTTGAGTGCGGTCAGTAAAAACTACGGATGCCACATTTTTTGGCTTCCGATCCGCTGCGATGCTTTTTTAAAAAGAATAAACTTACAAACATAAATTTGTGGAATTAAATATAGTAATTAAAATAGCTGCTCAGATAATGCAAGCCAAGTATTGCTGAATGTTTTTACTCCTCAACAGTCAAGTCCCTAATGAACAGAAAAGGCCGTCCAGCAAAAGTAAAAACTGGAAAAAATGGGCGTGCAGAATACGGCATTATTATTATTGATTATTGTGTTGATCCGGGCCGCTGTTTAGTGTGTGGGCTGTAGAGGGCAGTGGTGTTCAGCGTGCTGGTTAGAGCAAGCGTTTGGGGTCAATGCGTAGAAAAAGATACCTAACAAGTGGAGTGAGTGTTCCGTGTTGACATGCAAATAAATGGCCAACTGAATTACAGCCATCCTGATGTGGAATTATTCAATACTTTTAGGGTAGGACTAATCCTTTGACTTGGTTGTAGATCAATTCGTGGTGTGATTTATAAGAAAGGACTTTTTCTTTTCTGACAAACTCTCGTCAACGCAATAGTCATTTATTGACAGTCCTTAGTAACAACCAGCGGTGAGAGCGGCACTTCCCGTGAGAGCTCCCAGCACCATGACAGAGGATTCCGGGCACAGCTCTAGCTACTGAGCAGAATAGCCAGCGTCCAACGTGAAACTAACTTCACCACAGTTCACCACGGTCATGTCTGCACGGTGGTGTCGCCTTCTTCTTCCGAGTGCCGGGAGTCAAGTGGCAACCATCTTTGAGGCGCATTTACCGCCCCTACCGTGTTGGAGTGGGGCCCAGAGTTATGACAGTCAGATCAGCCCGATCTTGTGGTGAAAGCCGATCTCATCCAATCTTCAAAATATGGTGGATTGGCAGCCGGTCCCGATCCTGAAGATTGGATCTGGACATGCTTAGTGAAAATGATTTAATAAACATTTTTTTGTGGGGAGCGGTGTAAAACAAACCAAAATAAAAGGCTAAAGTTCATTAAGCAGTTCAGTTCTGGGTGTTTTAATCCATAACCCAATAATAGTGCAAAAATAAGTCTTAGCAACCTAACCACTCCAAAACCAACCTGTGCCAATAAAACTGACCAGTAGAAGCCAGAAAACATGCATCAACATTTCATATCAAAAGTTTCCAATATTCAAGTTTTCAATAATTCATATTTCAGTTCCATCCATCCATCTATTTTCTATGCCGCTTATCCTCATGGGGGTTATGGCCATAAAGAATATTACACAATCCCTTCATATTTCTGTTCATACATTCAACGAGTTCATGAGTTTAGCAAGCATTAAAAGATACAACAAGCAGAGATAAAAAGAGCCGAAATCAGGGCAGCGCATCAAAAGCAGAAGCCAATGACATGACTAGAACCTCCGTCACATGGTAAGGTGACAAACAAGTAAATGCGAAAGCGCGCATTTCTGCAATGGAGTTCATAGTGCGATTGGCGCTATTGAGCAAGCTTTTCCGCACGATCTACACGACGTGGCGCCTTAAAACACGTCGGGTGGCAATTGTGCGTGTGCCTCTTACTGTTTCTGCCGTAATTCAAAAAAAGGTGGTAAATGCGCCGCGTGAGTCGTCGTCAGCCGCCAGCCACAGCAGGAACGGGTGATTACCTGCACCTGCGGCCGTCGCTTTGCTGACAGCCAATCGGGAGGGGACTTCGCATCAGCTTTACAGTCTGATGGATGGTTTGGGAGGACAGAAGGGACTGGGATCATTGGTGCCGTCGTAGCAACACGGACACACCGTAGTGGTGTGTGTGCAGTGACGTGGTCCTGCCATTCTAAGTCTGCAGGCTGTTTGATGTGTTAGTCTCCACGGGGGACCAAGTAAAGTTGTGTTGTGTTTTCCTCTGTTTCAGCAACTTCCCATTCAGGATTCTTCCCTGTGTGGCTCCAAGCCACTGGGTGGCGATGTTGGTTATTTCAGCTCAGTAAATGGTTGTTGTTAAAATGCAGCTTTTCAATATGTTTCTTCCAGTGGTACCTGGTAGTCATTCAAGGGGAGGAAGCTCATTTTCTCCCCCGGCCTGCGTGTTTATTCATTTGTATGGAAATCCTACCTTCCATCCCTTTTCAAGATGACGATCTGCGACCCGGTCGTACCAAGTAGGCGTCTTTTCCGCTGCCGGTTGGGAAAAGAAACCGCAAACATTTTAACAAAGTCTTTTTTTTGGTTTTGGTTGAATTAGTTTGGAACATGCATGCATAGTACAAAGAATTATTCATGTTACATTCCTCAGTTCTACATGTCCGAAAAGGAGTAGGAAGAAGCAGAGCTTATTTATCCTACCCCCTCCTCACATGCTTTACTAATACATACTCATACATACTGTTTGTATACATGCATACACACATACATAGATATATAACATATCCCCTCTTATCCATATCATGATTATATGATGTTTAGTATGTATCCGGATCGTTGATATCCTGGACAACCAGCACTCCTGCTTCTCCTGGACCTCCATGTAGCTTGATGTATATTTTTCCGTCGGTGCTCCAAGTACTTTGTATCTTTCCCTGCTTCCTCAAGTCTCGTGCTTTCTTGGCAACGTCGGCGTTGGGTTTTGTCAGACGCTCATTTAAGTAGACGTTTGTGGCTTTCAAGTACTTTCTCTGTTTCAGCAGTGCAGGTTTGAATTCCCTGTTGGTCAACTTGATGATGAAGGTGTGGTGTTGTTTCTGCCATACAGTGGGATGCAAGTATCAATGGTGTTGATATCGACATCCACCTCCTTTGATTGTAGGAAGCTGACAATCTGTTGCTTTGCTGAAGGAACATTTATTCCATCTGGTTCTGTTATGAGCTTCCCTATCTTTTGACGGCATTATCCTCCAATAGTGTCCTGATATCATCCTGTAGAGCATTGATATCGTTGCATAATGCATGATTTCCTTCCTTGGGGGTTTTAACCTCCTTGAGGGCAGCACGCAAGGCAGCATTGTCTTCCAGTAATGTCTTGATATCATTCTGCAGAACTCCATCATCCTTGCATAATGCTCTATTTTCTTCCATATGGTTTTTAGCTTCCTAGAGAGCAGCGTGCACGGCAGCATTTTCTTCCAATAGTGGTTCATATTATCCTGCAAAGCCTTGATATCAGTGCGCAACATTTTTATCTTGCAACTTCTCAATTTCTTCTTTTAAAGCTTTAGTTTCTTTGCTCAGTGCTCTATTTTCCTCCATAAGGTTTATGACATCATCATGGACCCCTTGGATCTTTTTGATGAGACTGTCATTCCGCGATTGTACATGTTGAATCTCCACCTCCATCCGTCTTGGCTTCCTATCTTGCGTCCAGGACTCCCTGAATTTTTCCTCTTCTTCTTGTTTTCCTGACGTACTCGACTCGTGGCTGCAGTCGTCCTCTCCCTCCACATCCAGGGCCAGTATCCTTTACAATTGCAATAGATGCTTGCTTTCTTTTCTTTTGTTTGGCATTGTTGCTAGGCAACTGCTTTAAACTTCAGTAATTAGCCGGTTAGCTCGGCTTCCTAGCAGCTACCATGCAACTCGTTGATTTCAAGGAATCTGTGCCTCCCGTCGATCCAAGTTAAGGTTGAGGGAAGCATCAACCAGTTGCAATCTTGTGTTCATGAAATGTATTCAGAAAAGCACCAAAATAGTTGCAGTTTATGGTATTCTCAGCAGAGCTCTTGCCTTTCACATCCTCCACAGTCAACAAAGGAAGAAAAAAAAAATAAGTTGGTAAAAAAAAATCTGGACCAGATGGGAACAACGGAATTAAAAACACAGAAGAAGCCCCGGTGGAGGTTTGTACTTCAGGATTGCTGATTTGCTCCATTCGCTGTCAATCAAAAAGGGATTCTGAATGGCTCAGACAGATCATCCAATCATCACGCAGAAGCCGAGGCTCTGGGCCAGCCCACTGTCCCATAGACCTCCAGAGATGCCGAGCGACCGATGGGCGGGACAAAGCCCAGCATTTAACCAATAACTGTTCAGTTTTGCGCAGTGGAACAACCCACTCTATGCTTCCCTATCAAAATCAGTAGACACTCAGCGTCAGGGATGATGAGGATAAGGAAGTGGTGTCAGTTACCCGATTGTGAACAAATGATGAAGGTATTCTAGCGCATATTTAGTCAATGAAATATTTCACCACTTTTTTGGGGGATGTTTTAGGGCAGTAGTTTTCAAACTGTGGGGCACGCCCCTGAGGGGGGCGGGGTGTTAATCTGACGTTTGTTCTTGCAATCATTTGTTTTTTTAGTGCGTGCAAAAACGTACTGACTTGTCTGTCGAGTGGCCAATGGAGAAAGAACCGTAGAATCCCAGGGGCAGGGGTCAAATGGGTTTGCCGTTCGTGCTGGGAATGACCCCAGGAGAACACACTGAAACTAGAAGGTTTGACCCGATGCAGTCCAATTATTTCCCGCCCCCTTGGCGGGAATGACTTAATTACTGCGCAGAGTGCAGCGCGAGATTTGACAATAAAATGATCCATAAGAGAATGTATTTTTTAAAATCATCTCAGAGGAAAGAACCAACTGTGGAATTTGGCATTTTTTCAAACGCAAATGATCGGTCAACACTTTGGTCTGACAGCAGGAATGGAAAAACCGAAAATGGTTTGGTTTTTCGGCAATCATGGGAACAAGACTTGGGGCATATCGAGGATGATCAGCGGGTTAGTGTTTTGAATTTAGTTCATAATTCCTCCATCTGTGTGATTCAGCTCTTATATTTACTATGCTAACCATAGACCGTCCAACATGTATCCTAATGTGGCTGATGCCCGTGTTTTGGTCCGAAACTAACAGCGGTTTGGTCTAAAATCTTTGATACCCTTCATGCTGCTATAGATCCAAACCCTCTTTTCGCATTTTTCTGGCATTCCGCATAATGGCGCTCTTCCAGCGGCCCTTTTTACCCTTCAGATATGCAAGCCTTTTGGAGTTCTTGTATGAATCTGATATTATTGTGGATATGTA
Organism: Oostethus manadensis; assembly: GCA_024372805.1. NCBI lineage: Eukaryota > Metazoa > Chordata > Actinopteri > Syngnathiformes > Syngnathidae > Oostethus > Oostethus manadensis. The sequence continues at coordinate 1,906,202 of QODF01000067.1, forward strand.
ATATTAGGGTGGGGGGGGCGTGTCTGTTTTCCCCGTCTCCCGCCTCCAAAATATCCAGGAAGAGGGTTCACTCTGTGCACTGGCTCGGGTCGCATTTGTTCCATAGAACAACAACATGAACGGTGCGAGCCCCGGTGTGAGTTTTGGTGGGGGGCGGCGTGTATGCACAGCATACACACAGAGTGCAGAATGAAAATGATATTAGTAGATTGAAACAGTGGATTGCAGGATATCCTCATATTGGGATGTCTCCTTGTGGGACTAAAAATGGCATATCTTATCATAGTTTTAAATATGTTTTCATCGTACTTTCAAAAATCTCATTGGAGACCCAATTTTGTATATTGTCAGTAAAGTATATAAACTGTGTAAACTGAAATATGCTTTTACTTTATTTATTTTATTATAAGGAGTAGAAGAAGTATTTTAAATTACATTTAGTCATTTCAGTAGTCTCCGTTTTGTTAGATTTTAATGGGTTTGGCGCCACTGACCATCATATCCTGTTGCTTGGCATTAATGGTCCCTTTTTCTTAACAGTTTTCTAAGTCTAAGAGATCTCAGTAGTACAGAATAAATCAAGTGTGTTGCCTAATATCTATCCATGATGCTTGGAAACGAACAGTTTAAAAGTACAAGAGAACCTCGGTTAGCATCAGTAATCCATCCCAGAAGGTCTGACTCAAACCAAAACATATTTTTTACTGTCAAGAAATATAGGGCCCTATGATTTGATTTCTGCATTAACAAAAATGGCCATTAAAAAACAGAATCTCGTGTTTTTTTGTCCAGTCCAGCCATCAGGGCAGATAATATTGATGATCTAGATGCCCTCGCATGCTAAACAGATTTGATGTTGTTTTTGTTATGCAAATGACCAAAAACACGCATGTTAGGTTAATGTGAGTGTAAATGTTTGCTGGTCTATATGTGCCCTGTGATTGACTGGCGACCAGTCCAGGGTGTACCCCGCCTCTCGCCCAAAGCCAGCTGGGATAGGCTCCAGCATACCCGCGACCCTAATGAGGATAAGCGGCATAGAAAATGGCCGGATGGAAATTTGGAGCGGCCAGACCGGAGCAGGAGGGGATAGAGAAGAAGAGATAAAAGACAGATGGGAGAGACAACAAGACCAGTGACAACAATTACAACAACAATAACAAAACAACAGAGACAAAAATAACAAAATAACATAATAATAATAACATCCACAGTCATAATACTGTATTGAAACAGTCATACTTATCAACGGTAATAGTAGCAAGTAAAATATTAACCATAATTGAAAAAAATGACAATAACTGTTAGTAATGGTTATTGCAGATATCACTGTCGCAAAGAAAAAATGCTAACACCATGGACAAATCAGTGAGTTATGCGTATGTGCAGTCGGCGGGCAGATTTCGACACCACCTTTGTGTTTGGCTACCAGTTATTTCTTAAGTCGGTAGCGTTGCGGCTGGCACCTGCAACTTTCTCTGGCTCCACTCTGGGTTATTTTGCAGCCTTGAACAATAAGAAAAGCAAGGAGACTTCCAGGCCACCACTAGAACTTTTCTGGGGCTAAATCTGGTCGGACAGGCATTACCTTGATTTAGCCCAGAAATAGACGTTGAAATTAGGGCCGAGTTTAGTCCGAGTGATTTTGTCCAAAGATATCCGCTCCAGCATACCCGCGACCCTAATGAAGATAAGCGGCATAGAAAATGGATGGACGGATATCCCAAATTAGACACCTTTCAGCCAAATGTAGATAGGAAAGAGATGTCTTTTTAACTTTTCAACCAAATCGCAATGTTTTTTCCACCAATCTGGGGGGGAAATGGTTTCCAGTTCAGAGCATGCTGGCTTCTAACAGCTGGACTCACAAAGTGTTATGTTACGTTATGTTATGTTACGTTATGTTATGTTATGTTATGTTACGTTATGTGATTGTTACGTTATGTGATTGTTACGTTATGTTACGGTATGTCATATTATGTTACGTTATGTTATGTTACGTTATGTTATGTTACGTTATGTTATATTACATTTTGTTATGTTACATTATGTTATGTTATATTACATTGTTATGTTACATTATGTTATGTTACGATATGTCATATTATGTTACATTATGTTATGTTACGTTATGTTACATTGTTATGTTACGTTATGTTACATTATGTTATGTTACGTTATGTTACATTATGTTATGTTACATTATGTTATGTTACGTTATGTTATATTACATTTTGTTATGTTACATTATGTTATGTTATGTTATGTTACATTATGTTATGTTACGTTATGTTATATTACATTGTTATGTTACATTATGTTATGTTACGTTATGTTACATTATGTTATATTACATTATGTTATGTTACATTGTTATGTTACGTTATGTTATGTTACATTATGTTATATTACATTTTGTTATGTTACATTATGTTATGTTACGTTATGTTATGTTACATTATGTTATGTTACATTATGTTATGTTACGTTATGTTATATTACATTGTTATGTTACATTATGTTATGTTACGTTATGTTACATTATGTTATATTACATTATGTTATGTTACATTGTTATGTTACGTTATGTTATGTCATGTTACGTTATGTGTTTGTTATGTTATGTCATATTACGTTATGTCATGTTGCGTTACGTTATGTGATTATTATGAATCACAATTCATAACAGTTACGTTATGTTGTTACGTTACATTATCTTAGGTTACGTTATGTTATGTGATTGTTATGAATCACAATTCATAACAGTTATGTTACATTATGTTGTTATGTTACGTTATGTTATGTGATTGTTATGAATAACAATTCATAACAGTTATGTTACGTTATCTTACGTTATGTTATGTCATGTTACGTTATGTCATGTTACGTTATGTTATGGGATTGTTATGAATCACAATTCATAAGTTATGTTATGTTGTTATGTTACATTATGTTACGTCACGTTATGTGATTGTTTTGAATCACAATTCATAAATGTTATGTTATGTTATTTTACGTTATGGTATGAATCACAATAGAATTGCATTGAACTACAGTAGCGCAGAAACCTCCCCTGATGTTCAGATGATGGGAAATGTTGAGCTTAGATGTGAAAAAGAAACCGTAGAACCTGCAAGAGCAGGCTTGTAACAGCATGGTATGAAAACACTCTTTCACTGTCATCATCACGCTGTTGGATTTTTGCACTCCCCTCAGTGAGTTGAGCACCTCAAAGCAGCCCGTGTACCCTTTTTCTTAACTCCATGGAACTTCTGCTGCCATCAAAGTTTGGCTGGTGGATGTGCAGCTTTGATATATTTATCCACTGAAGTAGCAAATGAATTCAAGTGCATGAAAAAGCCCCCGTTGGTTGGTAATCTAAAAGGCAGGCTCTTCAAGAATTAATTGTGGAGCAGCTTTTGGTCACCTGCTTGCTAAGAGTTTGCAGACCTCGGGTCAAGTATTCACGGAAAAGGAACAGTTTGTCGTTTTTAATCTGAATGACACCTCTGGCTAATCATTTCACACAGTGCCATATTTCTACACGGCGAGTGTATTGGAGGGTGAGTGTCCTACTTTTGCTTTGTGGACATCTGCGCTTGTTCTGCCATCCATTCCGTGGAAGTCCTTGGTGCGTCTGTAACGCCGCAAATCTGCAAAGTGAGTTTACGGCATTGAATTTGGGTGGAGGTCAACATTAAACAGCAAATCTTACTTGCAAATCCAATGATCTGCTTTCAGGATGCTTAGTGGCAAAGCACAAGGGGACGAGGAAGCATCTTAACGGGACGAGGGATGCGCTCCCGGTTGCCCTTTCCCGCAAAACTCATTGTTTTGCCGGAGGGTCTGAGGCCGTGTTGACTATAATAAAACAACGCGGTTCTGCCGACCGCGAGACGCAACCGAAAAACACGTCTGCTCTTTCACCGCGGCGTCAGAAGATGCCGAGAATGACTAATCCGTTTGCCGTTTCTGGAAATTGCCCGAGACTCGTCCGAGTAAAGTATGTAGGAATGAATATCCGTCCCTTTTCCTTACCGCTTGTCCCGCTGGCGGTTCTGGGAGGAGCAACTGCAGTCACTGCTGACATAAGCTGGTACTCCTTTGGGCTTTGGAGGGGGTGCTTTTAAAGCTGGCATTAAAAGCACAGGAAGTCTCGCCCGTTGCACTAGAAGCTCAAGATTACATTTTTGCAACCAAAACAATATGAGAACACTACCACCAGGTAGCACATGTTAACAACATGTTAACAACATGTTAACAACATGTTAACAACATGTTAACAACGAGAAAAGGTTTGTCTTTGTCACAATTACAAGTTAAACTGCATGCAAGTTTTGAATAATGCTACCAAATTGCTACAAACTATGTTAGCATGCTAACGCGCTATGTTAACATACTAACGCCTAGCATGATAGCGCTGCTGGCCTAAGTCTATATTCGTAAAAATCGCAAAAAATGCTAGTATGCTAATGTTAGCATGCTCACAATGTAACATGCTAATGTTAGCATGCTAGCATTCGTGCTAAGTGTTTCTATATGTGCACTTATGAAAATGGGTGAGACTGGTACTAGCAATGCTAATATCCTAATGCTAGCATGATAGTGGTGAGTATATGTGTGTAAGTATAAGTAAATATATGTCTACCCATGAAAATATCAAAAAAGCGCAAGTATGCTAGCATTAGCATGCTAGCCTGCTAACACCTAGCATAACAGCGTCTACGTAAGGAAAAGGCAAAAAATGCTAGTATTCTAATGTTAGCATGCTAGCATTATTGTGCTAAGTGTTTCTATATGTGCACTTACAAAAATGGGTGAGACTGGTACTAGCAATGCTAATATCCTAATGCTAGCATGATAGTGGTGAGTATATGTTTGTAAGTATAAATAAATATATGTCTACCCATGAAAATAGCAAAAAAAACGCAAGTATGCTAACATTAGCATGCTAGCATGCTAACACCTAGCATAATAGCATCTATGTAAGGAAAAGGCAAAAAAGGCTAGTATGCTAATGTTAGCATGCTAGCATTATTGTGCTAAGTGTTTCTATATGTGCACTTACAAAAATGGGTGAGACTGGTACTAACAATGCTAATATCCTTATGCTAGCATGATAGTGGTGAGTATACTGTATGTGTATAAGTATAAGTAAATATATGTGTTTACCTATGAAAATGTGTCTACCTTCAAAAAAGTATGCTAACATTAGCATTCTAGCATGCTAACACCTAGCATAATAGCATCTGCGTAAGAAAAGGCAAAAAATGCTAGTATGCTAATGTTAGCAGGCTAGCAATGGTAACATGCTGGTGCTAAGTGTTTCTATATGTGTACTTATGAAAATGGATGAGAATGGTACTAGCAACGTTAATATCCTAAGGTTAGCAAGTGAACATGAAAATGGCTAACATTAGCATGCTAACATGCTAACATGAACGATTGGTGGAGGCCGTCCATGCTGTGTGCACGGTTCATCCAAAAAGGCTGCACGATTTTGAAACGCTGTTGTTAGTCCAGCTGTGTGAAATCACCGTGTTGGCTGACCCGACACAAATTACGACGGCACCGTTTCAGCAGCGAGTTGGCCCGACTTACAAGTCGATCGTTTGTTACGTGACGGCGCCATGTGAGCTTAACCTACGCTGCGTGAGCCGGAAAGAGAACTGATTAGTTCATCTCTCGAGTCTTCGGGTTTGAGTCATTCGTTCTTCCCGAGTCACATTTAAGATTCATTCAAAATGAACAAATCGTTCACGAATGACCCCTCACTAGTCACAGTGAATATGGATGTTAGATGGCAGGAGACGCCGTGTTTGCCAAAGTCTCCTTATAGAAGGCTTCTCATTCGCTGGAAGCTTCATGAGTGATATGTTTTTGTCTAAATGTAGGAGATTAAATGCTTCCTTTTTTCATAACAGGGATGCAGCCAGTAATTCTGCGTCACTTGAAAAAAAAATCACCGTTCCCCTCATTAATTATGTTGATTTCAGTCCCGGATGATCGGTATCGGAACCGGCAAAACCCTGATCAGAGCATCCCTAATTGTTATAAATGAAGTATTATTTAGCGGGTTTAAATTTGTGACGCAACAAACCGTTTACAGTAATCGCAGTCTCAGAAGTCTGGATTGGTTCTGGGAAAAGGGGAGGGTTTTGAGACAGAAGGAGATGAACAGAAGGAAGAAAAGTAGAGGAAGCCTGGCGGGGCACCAAATATGTCAGCTGCGACTGACGGCACCCTGCACTGTACGATGATTGAAATCTGCAAAGCCAGAACCAAAGATTTAGTGTTACTCACCTGCATAAACAGAGCACCCTGTTCAAGTACTGAAATGTTTGAGGACTGAATCAAGGCCACCTTCATGAAATCAAACTCCCCGAAAGGTTATTTTCATGTGATCTTTTGAACTGGAAAATATTGTATATTGTAGTTGTTCAGAAATTAATTACTAAATACATGATTGCTTCATGCTAGACTACGGTCTAGTAATAGTCAAAACATTTTGAAATACCAGTAATGTACCAAATAGTAGTACTAGATGGCAGTAATGACACAAAACATTGATTAGACGCTACCTTGCATTGCATTACCTTAACACTGCATGAAGTCATGAGGTCAGCCATGGGATGTTTGACGTGACAGAGTGAAAAAAAAAAAAGTTATCCTCATGGTCCATGTGGAAGTGGTTAGTGTTTGCCTTCTTAATTTAAGAAATTTCAGGCTAAGGGTTGCGCAATGTGTCGTAAACCATGAATAGCAGGAGTGTAAAGGTGACTATAGGTGTGTTATTTTACGTCCAGACGTTTCTAATAACGTTAAGAAAACGCATTCACAAAGTCATATTTCTGTGCTCGCCTATGAAAATATTCCATTTATTAGCATTCAATCCAGTATCGTGTAAATTTGCGTTTGGTTCTGGAAAGCAAGCACCTCCCTCAGTATTTTATAGATGAAAATGTAAACAAACAACCAAAGTTAACAACCACACCTGGAAGAAAAACGTTCCAGATCACATGTCATGTGCGGGCTGCAATGGTACGTTTATTACAGTACGTCATATATTATTTAAATCTGGTAAATCCCCAGAGCAAATGAAAATAGCGGAAGTCATTCCAATTTTGTCAATCAACATCCATTCATAAATAAATCGTGCTGTTTTGTGGCGGAATGCGGCCTGTTTTTATTAAAAACAATGTGCATATTTAAGCAAATTGCTAAAATGGACTATAATGCATAAGCCATTAAGAAGAAGCGTTGAAATTGTGAATGTAGTACTCTACGTTGGTCACTAGAGGTCAGTAATTGCCCTGCTTGATCGGTATAGCAAAGGCAGGCGTGCAGCCCGGAATTCAGCATAACCTTCTGATTGGTGCTTCCCTAATAATAATAATTAACACAATTATTATTATATATATATAACACCGGCTCCGTTGGGCCCGTAACCCAAGACAAGCTAAAACTCAACTCAGAACCCCCAACGGAACTCTGTTATTGTTTACCAAAATCAGTTTTTTCTGTTTACATTTTTTAGAATTCGTTTTTTTACATTTTACTCTTATTTTTACCAGCATAGAGGGTGTGCATTTTGGGTCAGAGAATAAAATGCCCCGTGATTAAATGCAAAAATTCTTAAAATTTAGCCCAGTATTTGAAAAATTGAAAAAAATGCCGACTGTTTTCTCTGACACGCCTTTTTTGTTGGAAGTTAGAGGACTTTGGGCAAACGGCGCTCTTATTTTGAAAGTGTGTTTTCTCTGTCGAGAATGGCAATTGACGAATGCCTGTTGGATGTCCACGAGGACGCGAGCTTTTTTCACTCAGAACCTTCATGTCGTCGTCGGGCGTCGTAAAACGCTCCTTACGTTAAAGCGGTAAAACACAACGCGGCGAAAATGTACTCGTCATGTAGTTGCACACACACACACACACACACACACACACACATAGCTGCGACAGCATGCTAAGCTAAGATAACCCTGCCAGCCTCCATTATCGCTCCGTAGGAGAAGGGATAATGTCATGTTAATTCACGATTGAGCCGTCCGCCGGGGAAATACTTACCACACAAATTATGACAATATGCCAATTTTAATCCGCAGTTAACAGTAAATTCCAAATTTATTGGCCAATTCCGCGATTCCATTAACGCGGGAATCATAGGGCCTTATAATTGGTGTTATTTCACGTTTAGAGGGCTTTCATGTTAAAAAACATTTTTAGAAGGTTGCAAAGAGGTTTGATTTATGAATAAGGAGTCCTGGTAGCTGGCGACCAGTCCAGCTGGTTGAATACCCGCGACCCTAACGAGGATAAGCGGTATAGAAAATGGATGGATGGAATTATACTAAATCCAGTTATCAGGGTCACCCGCCATAAAGGGAAGATTACTGTGTAGAAGATATGCAGGATTAAATAGGATGGGCATCTTCCTACTACATTTTGGGCATGTTTGATGTGCAAGGTGAAGAAATGTTCTTTATTATCATTTTATTAATCTTGTTTCAGATAAACCATTCCCATTCCCATTCCCGTTCCCATTCCCAGGAATCCAACAGTGCAGAATGCCCATTCTTGCCGCGTTTGAACTACTCTTAAGATTTCAGGTCTTGACGTAGTAATTAGCTTGTGGATCCGTCCTTAACCTCTCACGTGATAATCACGTGGCAGCTTCCGCACTGATTGCTGCTTCTGATTGTGCTCAGAGGAGGCTGAGATCTTCAGCGCGGCACGTTATCTGCATGCTGGGATGGAACTGGTTGCAGATAATTGCTTCTTATTTCACATGAAAGGGGCTGCCGGGGAGCCGGAGATAAAACGGAGCTCACGACCTCTTCCGGTGCTGCGCTATTTGCGTCTGTGTTGATATGATGGTGCACCTTGCGTTCCTCGTGCGTTCCTCGTGCGTTCCTCGGCTTTTGTTTTGTCCGGGTATCCCGGCGAAGCTGTGCTGAGGTAAAGGGTCCTTCGGAGAGCAAAACCTCTTAGATCAGACACGTTCATTAGCCTGACGTCTTCCCTTCTTCAGCGCCGCTCTTCTGCAGAGCATGTCGACCGCCATATGGTTTGGCCTTGTGCCTCCCGCCGCAACGGGTGCCCGGGAATAAACTCCAAATGGGCCATGACAAGAGCCCGGGGTGATGCCCAAGGCTCGGTTGGAAAGCGGTGTTTTGGGGCAGTAATCTTTGGCCGGTGACACCGTTCCTCTCCTTCTCGCACCGTCGTGTGGTATTTTTCATGCACTCGCCCAAAATGCCAACGGCACCGAGTCGAAAGAGACCGTGGCGGAAATATTCGGCTGAGCCTTCGGAGCATCAAAGATTAGGCTGGGAGTGAGTGGCAAGCAGATAAACAAACACACGCTTAGGAACGTCCTTCCCTGCATCTGCAGCGTGCTAATTGCTGCACGTGCACGTGTGCGCACTCACTTGAAGCTTCCCGTTAGCTGGGCGGCTCTCCTGTTAGAGTGCAGCGGCGGGCGGCTTTTATCTGGCGGGGCGTGCTGCTAAAAAAGCATGAAAAAAAGTGTTTTATTTTGCCTTTTGGAGCAAGAAACAATGCTGGTCTTGAAACGCTTTCAGCCTTTAAAAAGGCTTTTTTTGTGGTTCCGAATTGACCGCAGGTCGCACGGTGGTCGAGTGGTTATCATGTTGGGTTTGAATCTTCATTGGGCATGTCTGTGTGGAGTTTGCATGTTCTACCTGTGGGTCTTCCTCGGGTAATTCGTCCATAGGAATGAATGTGAGTGTGAAAGTTTGCTGGACTGGCTACCGGTCCAGGGTGTACCCCGCCTCCCAACGACAGCTGGGATAGGCTCCAGCATACCCTCGCAATCCTAATGAGGATAAGCGGCATAGAAAACGGACGGGTGAGTTGAAAAATGCGTTGGTTTTGCTTCCACCTTGCTATTCGGTTTTAGATGAGAACGTTGTTGGTAAGAAACGTGTCTGTTTGCCCGGTACCGTGTCAGTCTGTGAAACCGAGTGCCCAAAGAAAGCGTTGCTGAGCCACCATCCTTGCAAGTCACCCGCCTTTGGAAACACTACAATTGTCCTGCATTTATAGCAGTTGACTGGTCCCATACGTGATACATGAATAGAGCATAGAAAACTTGTTTATGGATTTAAAAATACACTCTTGGAGCCATGTAGACATGAAATAACAACCCTATAGTCACCTTTACACTTTGTTTACAACACATTGCATGTAGTTGAGACGGCCTCGGCTTTACGACTCCTCAACTTTAGAAGCCAAAAATATACCACTTCCACACAAAACGGGAGAACTTTTTTCCATCATGTCGTAAAGTAATGTAAGGTAATGGTTCAATGGTTTGTGTCATTACCGGCGCCCACCGACCATAATACTACACATCACTAATAATAGGCCATAGTCTAATTTCTGGAAAACAGCGATATACTGTAGTGAGGGAGCGAGAATCGAACCGCGGTATTGCCAGGCACTGTGCAGAATATGTTATCGCCAAATGCATGGAAAATCCGCATCAATAAAAAAGTCCATTCATTCGTCACTACCTCCTCCAGGGAGGGTATGCTATTCCCGGCGTTTATCACTTTGTTTGTAATAACTTGAACATTTGTGAACGGATTTGGATACAATTTTCCGCAATTGTCGGAAATGGGAGACGGATCGGTAATCGAATGCGACCTGTCCGGGGGTGTACCCCGCCTCTCGCCCAAAGTCAGCTGGGATGGGCTCCGGCATACCCGCGACCCTAACGAGGATAAGCGGCATAGAAAATGGACGGATGGACGGGATCCGGATGTACTGACTACATTTTGGCGGGGATCCGGATTGCTCTCTGGATCCAGGAATTTTTTTTTGAGGATTTTTTTTTACCATTCTTTAACATTCGTGCATATTATTCCACAAAAAAATGGTCAGCGCTCGTGGAAAGAAAAATACAGGACAGGTTCTACAAAATGCCCGACCTAAAAAACGGGGGACTTTTGGAATTTTCATCACAGGAAGATAAGAAACTATGGCGCGTGGCGGAGGTGCACTCTGCCAGTGCTTTTCTAGTTTATCATTATTTTTGACACGCATAGCTAGAATTGTTCCCTATAAAATGTATTTTTTGTTAAGATTTATGGATGTCTGGAATGGGTTTACATTATGCCCTATGGAAAAAAAATTCCCAGTTTCCAGCAAAGGACTTAATAAGGAAAAGCGAGGTACCTCAGTACCGTGTATTCACACACAGCAGAGAAGTTTGACTGAGGAAAGATGTGAGGGCTTAGGACCACCACCGTTCCCCTGCTGACGTCCCGTACGAACACCGAGGGCGGAAGCAAACAGGAAGAGAGACATTCCGGGCGGCTGCTCCGAGCACAGATGATAACTCTGTGGAGTGTCCCTCGGAAAGTCCCATGGTTTTCTGCGGAATTTGCACAGAGGGCACAGCGTTCCTGTGAACTCTGCGGCGAGGGCCGTGCTTTTTCACCGCGCATTTTGGCGTTCCCATTAGCATAATCTCATGCATGAAGGTCGCTGCCATTTGTTTCCACCGGCAGCCTCTTGCGCAACACGGATGGCTTTGAAACGCTCGATGAATTCAAGTTCATGTGGCGCTAGTGTGAACTGATTGACCTCGGAAACAAAACCCCAACGTCTGAGACCCACTGAGCCCCAAAATATTTCACGTGAAAATAGTCCCAGCCAAAGACTGTAAGGAAATCTATGGAAATGCAATGCAAAGCAGCTGCAAATACCGCGGGATCGTCGTGAGCGCGTGATGAAGACACGTGAGAAGAATGTGGCAGATACCAGGATGAGAGTTCCGTCATTTGTCATTAGGAGCTCGCTTGGAAAGACGCCGCATGACGACTGGACAGACAAACAGCACTGCAAACAAAACAACAGCTGGCCCGTTAGTCTCGGCCGATATTGATCCGATATCAGCATTTGTGATCGATGTGACTGCCGCAGTCAGCGAGGGCGGGTATTTCAACGTAACCCCGGCCGTTTGGAGCGCAATCTGGACTGGACTACTTGTCTGGGAATGACAATATTGGAGATTTTAGGTGCAGTACGATGTATATCAGGGGTGTCCAAAGTGGGAGAACATGCAAACTCCACACAGAGATGCCCAACCGAGATTTGAACCCAGGTCTTCCAGATTTCCTGACTGTGTGGCCAATGAATGTGCTAACCACTCATCCACCGTGCGGCCATAAATACATGTTTAAAGACTAAATATTAGGAGAATGAAAGCATAATATTAAACATTGAAGACAATTTTTTAAAAACTGAAAATGTAAAAAAAGATAGTATCAATAAAATATTTTTAAATATATATACAAATTAAAATATTGGTAAAAAATAAAAAGTGCATTCTTACTATCAATAAAAAAATGTATATATATACAAATTGAAATATTGGAAAAAAAAGTGCATTCATACTATCAATAAAAAATGTATATATATACAAATTGAAATATTGGTAAAAAAAAGTGCATTCATACTATCAATAAAAAAATGTATACATATACAAATTGAAATATTGGGAAAAAAATGTGCATTCATACTATCAATAAAAAAATGTATATATATACAAATTGAAATATTGGTAAAAAAATAAAAAGTGCATTCATACTATCAATAAAAAAATGTATATATATACAAATTGAAATATTGGAAAAAAAAAGGCATTCATACTATCAATAAAAAAATGTATATATATACAAATTGAAATATTGGTAAAAAAAAAAGTGCATTCATACTATCAATAAAAAATGTATATATATACAAATTGAAATATTGGAAAAAAAAGTGCATTCATACTATCAATAAAAAAATGTATATATATATACAAATTGAAATATTGGTAAAAAAAAAAAAAGTGCATTCATACTATCAATAAAAAATGTATATATATACAAATTGAAATATTGGAAGAAAAAAAAGTGCATTCATACTATCAATAAAAAAATGTAAATATATACAAATTGAAATATTGGAAAAAAAAAAGTGCATTCATACTAATAACACGCTTTGTCACCAGTAACATGAAGCTGAGATGCAGGATGTTTTTTTTTCTTTACCTTTCAAAATCATCTGCATATGTACAGTACCTGGTTTGGTCTACAAAAATGTAAAATGTAAGCGGCCCCCGCATCCTTTCATTTTGAAGTATGCGGCCCCTGATGTCTACAACGTATGCAATCGTCCCGTTGCCACCCCCGTTTTGTGATTTGAAATCCTCATTTAATGCATTTATTGCTTCATCAGTACGCCCTCGTCTGTAGCATGCGGTATTAGTTGGCACAAATCTGCAGAGCGTACACTATAAAAACTGGTAAATGCTCTGTAATGTCACTAAGAAACAACCCGCTAATTGTTTTAAATTATTAGTGAAAATATGATCGATTAAAGTTGCACTGTATGGAGTAATCCTACTAGGTTTTGTAATAGGCGGGAAAAATGACGTACTGTGCAGTCATTGGTGGGCTTATGATTGCTTGGATTCATCAGATCAACAGTAAAGTAAATATATTTATACATGTAAATATGGGCTTGTCATCAGCTGCAGAAAACAATTTCCCCGTCCATTCACGAAAAATGTCTAGATTTGATCCAGACGTTCTAGAAACACAACGTATGATGACATCGTTTTTCTTCCCGTGATCAATTTCAATAGCAAAGCATCCCATGACATTATCCACGACATGCGACATGCTACTGATTATAGTTTGCCTGTTGGTATAATTGAGAGCATAACCATCTAATTCAAACTTAAAAACTGGTTTTTGGTTTATGGTTTTTTACCCGCCGTGAAATATTGCCAACCGCTACCCTGTTTTAATTTTAGCATTCACTTTTCTTAATCAACGTCATTTTAAGACAAAGCAGAAAACAGGAAACAGGACGTCATGGTCGTGTATATCAATCCGTCAATATCAATGAAAAAATATTAGAAATATATGACACTATATTGCTAATTTAATTTCTACTACCTCGCTCTCTTCTGCACGCCGTGAGCATGCTAGCGGCCCCGCCTCCACCCACCGAGACAAAAAGACTGTGTGACGGGGAAAAGGGCTCTCTCCGATCATGCCAAGGTGCTGAAAGCAATGCACAGAGTGAACTCTCTTCCTGCCTGTTTGTTTTCCAGACAGCCGCGCACGAGGCCATCTCCTTGGCCGTTCATTTTCCTGTATTGTGTGATTGATTGACGGCCTCATTATGGTGCCAGGCCCGGTCCGAACCAGTTGCGCAATGAGATCTTGCGACAACCCGGCTCGTAAACATACCGAGCGACGCCACAAAATAATGCGCGGGGCTGAAGTCAGACACCAGCGGTAACGAGATGCCTTCAAGAGCATTGAGCAACCTCTGAGAGGCTCCCATCAGTACTACGCTGGCGTTGTGAGTGCGTAAGGCAAGCGGCGGATTTATGTTGGATGGCGGGCGAGTGTCCTTGTCCCCGTCACAAACTCCCAGTGATTCGCAGAATCCATCGTGCCATTGATCAGAAGGGCTGGCACACGTCAGACAGAAGCATTGCCGCATTTTAGGAGCATGTGCCAGGGGCCATTTACAACCTCTCCAGATGTTTACTGCCAAGTCAAATAGTGGAGAATATTTGGAAAGGCGCAAAGCGGGTTGTTCCGCTGCGCAAAACCAGATGAATGCCGGGCTTTGTCCCGCCCATTGGGTGCTCAGCGTCTCCGAGGGTCTATGGGGCAGTGGGCTGGGCCGGACGCTCGGCTTCCGCATGATGATTGGATGAACTGTCTGAGGTGGAATCCCTTTTGATTGACAGTGAAATGAGCGAATCAGCTGTCTTGAAGTACAAACCTCCACTGGTGCATTTTCCCAAATTTTTCATTCCGTTGCTCCGAACTGATCCGGAGACTTTACCGATCCCCAGCCACTCTGTCTTTGGTAAAAAGGACAAGGAAACGGAGGCCAGAATTTACATATAAATAAAGTGATGTGGGTCGGAAAAAGATGAGCTTCCCCTCCTTGAACGACCAGCTCTGCTTCCTTGTTAGCGTTGAGCGGCGCCGGTGTAGCTGCACTGTTGCGGGCCGACAGATTACCCACCTCGAGGGTTGCCTCCTTCCTGATTTCTCATTTTTTCACACGTAAATCTTTCAGATCATCCAAGAAATGTAAATATTAGGCAATGACAACACAACTGGGGGGGAATTTTGGCCCACTCACCTTTGCAGAATTGTTGTAATTTGTCAATGTGTCAATTATTTTGGCCTGAACGTAATAACTGGCTGGGCCACCCTTAGCAGCAACAACTGCAATCAAGCATTTGCCGTAACTTGCAATGAGTCTCACTCACCTTTGCAGAATTGTTGTCATTCGGTCACATTGGAGGCTTTCCCAGCATTTCAAGCGCCTTTTTAAGGTCATGCCACAGCATCTCAATAGGATTCAGGTCAGGACTTTGACTAAGCCGCCCCAAAGTCTTCATTTAGTTTTTCTTCGGCCATTTAGAGGTGGACTTGCTGGTGTGTTTTGGGTCATTGTCCTGCTGCACAACCCGTGTTGGTTTCAGCTTGAGGTCACCAACAGATGGCCGGACATTCTCCTGCAGGATTTTTTGGTGGCCAGCAGAATTCATGCTTCCATTTGTCACAGCAAGTCTTCCAGGTCCTGAAGTGGCAAAACAGGCCCACACCTGCACTACTGCCACCACGCTTTACTGTTGGTATGATGTTCTTTTTCTGAAATAACTTATGTAGCAGATGTAACGGAACACACACCTTTCCAAAAATTCAACTTTTGTCTCATCAGAAAACAGAATATTTTCCCAAAGGTCTTTGGGGATCATCAAGATGTTTTCTGGCAAAAATTGAGAGAGTGGTTTTGGTCTTGAAACAGGTCCATTTTTGCCCAGTGTCTTTCCAATGGTGGAGTCATGAACCCTGACCTTAACTGAGGCATGTGAGGCCTGCAGTTCTTTGGGTATTGTTGTGGGGTCTTTTGTGACCTCTTGGGTGAGTAGTAGCTGTAATTTTGTTTGGTTTGGGAAGGTTCACCACTGTGTTCGCCTTTGTGGGTGTTGGCTCTCACCGTGGTTTGCTGGAGTCCCAACGATTTACAAATGGCTTTATAACATTTCCCACTTTTATTTATTCATTCATTCATTTTCTATACAGCTTATCCTCATTAGGCTTGCAGGGATGCTGGAGCCTATCCCGGCAGAATTTGGGCGAGAGGCGGGGTACCCCCTGGACTGGTCGCCAGTCAATCGCAGGGCACATATAGACAAACAAACATTTACACTCACTAACCACTTTTAAATAAAGATATTTCAAAATAACACATTTTAGTCCTATAGTTTTAATACCATCCAACCGTGATCTTTTTTCCCAAGGTTATTACACCGTCACAATCTCATACCTCGCCTAGTTGGGCCGCTACTACACATCACAGAGGAGCCGCTTGTTCGGGTTTTTACGGTGGCCGAAAAGTGCAAACGAGGACTGTACCAAATCTCAGATTTACAGGAAGTGATAACGCAAAATATCTCTAAAATTCACATTTTCCCCTTCATCTTCCCACCTTGTCCAGTTTGTATACTGTATCTGCCACCCCCATGAGGAGCGAGACCATCGGGTGTGAGGGAGAAAAAAAAAAAAACGAAACCTGTACGCGGTGCCGTTACCATGGCAACTGATTCTCTGAGCTCAGCCAGTACTCTTCCACAGACGTGCATGCAGGAGCACTCCCTCCCGGATGCCCTCTCTGTCTGCCCTCCTAGACTAATGCGCTCCCCTTCGGTTGGACTGAGAGACGCCAGATTCTGCAGGCTTTAATGGGGATCCAAACTTAGAATGCGATATGCATCACCGTCAGTCCAGTACGCACACAACAAAGCACAGGGCGCATTCATTTTCTAATTGCGCATTGTTCCTCGGTGGCTCCCACTCACTGGGTCGATAGTGGGAAGCAGCGGTCTGTTGCGGCGAAACCAGCACGTCCGTGCGGCTCTATTGCCGTTTTCTGCTGATAGATTTATCTCGATGTACCGCATTTTTGGAAAAAAATGTCTCCATCATAGACACTTTATTGCACAACCTCATTCAGGGAGGTCACAAAACTCCCAACTAAGAAGACGAGACGACGCACGAGGCTACACGAGAGCGAGACCATTTGTTTAACATGAAGTTTAAGAAAAGTACAGTGAAGAAATATGACAGGAGAGACAAACGTTTTTATTCTAAGTCACAAAACAATGCAGGTCACATCTATATTATTAAATAAACCACTGTTATGATTATACGTACTCAAAACAAACAAAATGTATCATCATAATGTCGTCTGTCACTTTGTGAAGGTGGCGTTTGCGACACGTACTTTCGCACAGGCCAGTCATACTATCGAACATTTGCAGCATTTCCTGAAATGCTGCCTTTTCGACCGCGTTAAAGAGCAGCCTTTTTTTCCCCCAATTGTATTTATTTGCCAACCAAACATCTCAATCGCTGTTGACTGTCAAAATGAAGGCTCTCCGGGTGTTTTTTCACCCAGAGGGGGAAAACTGGGTCGGTTGTGCATGTTTGAAGTGGGCAAGTTTCGTTTTGTTGCCTTTTATGTTGCCAGACAAATTCAGCATCCTGGCTCGTGTTGATGGGCTGACGTTGCTCATTATTATTATATATATCAAGCTTCTTTTTTGAACAACAAATCCCGTCTAATCTTGTAAGATCTTGTGATGCGAGAGCTCTTGACACCCGTAATGGCTACTGTTGAAATGGACCCATCCATTATTTTCACCTCTTTCTAGCTGGGAAAGGTGCAGATGGATGTCAGCTGAGGGGAGATGTCAGTCTCCGTTTCACTTGGGCGGAATGTCTGTAATCCTCAATGTCATTTTCTGCTTGACTAGTTTGAGCTGGCGGGTCACCTATGCTACTAAAACGTACAATTTTAATAAGATGAAGTTTATGCTGCTCATTTATTGGGGGCTCTCAGATACAGTCATTTGTCTTGTCAGGTTGTTTTCTTGCATGGTTTTTTGCTGAAGTTTCTTGAGATAAGAAAGGTTCGGGGATTGGGTTTGCCACTCCATAACAAGAATGAGGTTGTTTTGGAACCAAGATTTTGCTCGTCTTCTGACTGTTTTTGGGGTGATTGTCTTGTTGAAACAGCCATTTCAAGGGCACGTCCTCTTGGGCATAAGGCAACATGACCTCTTCAAGTATTTTGACATATGCAAACTGATCAATGGTCCCAGCTATGGGATAAATAGCCCAACACCATAGTAAGAGAAACATATCACGTAAATAGAGGTTCATGTAAATAGATTAGCTTCACACTGTACTGTCACAGTACTTACAGGTAACTCGAGACTGTTTTGATCATCCTGGCACTGATCATTGGCTGAGCCTTTGCCATACTGGCTATTCTTCAATCCATTTTGGTAGCTGTCTGTCGTTCTCTGGTTTTGCTCTTCATTTTAAGGCATTGGAGATCATCAGTATATATATATTATATACTGTGTATACACACACACAGAAAAAAAACAGCCTACACGTAATTTTGTGTTATTAGTATAAGGATTTTAACTTTTTCTCCCGATGATGCATTCTTGCTCTTTTTGTCCATTTCTTTTTTTGTGTGTCCCAAACCACGACGGGGCTGTCCACGCAGAAAGGTTTCAGGTCAAAAGGGCAAAGTATTTTAGCAGAGCTGGGCCGTACCACAATATTTTTGGGATGTCTCTCAATGATAGACATAAATTTGCCGGGAGTGTTGTATAAAAAGCTACAAACCTTTATCCAGATGGCTAAATAATATGACAGCTCACGCCATCGTTTGCTTTTTTTGTCGTGAGGATGGCCAGGAGCAAAAGCCTTTGGTATTTTTGACCCAAGCCGAAGTCGACCGCCTGACCCATTGCATGTTTAAGGCTGCGATTAACAATTATTTTCCTAATCAAGCGATCTGAAGCTTGTTTTTTCACTGAATCAAATAATCAGTTAGCTCCTGGACGGACCAAATCAATATGAAGCAAACATTTAGCGGTTTGGTCGGCAAAAAATCAGAAAAGAGGCAAAAATGTCCATCACTGTTTTCCAAAGTCACCACCGGTTTTGGACTTCGGACTACTTGATTTCAAATATTTGATCTTGCTACTTTTTCTAGTGTACTTCATCTCGATTTTCAAAAATAGCAACACAATCATCTGTGGTACATTTTACAAAAGGAGGCAGTTCGTACTGCAGACATGTAAATGATCTGTTTCCTCTTTGGCAACCTTTGATTTATGCGCATTCTTAGGCAAGATCAATCCCGCCCTACAGCAAAATATATATTTTGAGGCATATCTTGCCGGGAAAAATGCAGGAGGTGATTCGTGTGCTGCAAGCCCACCCATTTTGGCAGTTTGTATAAGGAAATATGTTTTACATGTAGCAACACCCCCTTCAAAAGCATGTGAACGTCTGCATTCCCTCCCCGCAGTTCATAAAGATTCAAGCACACCACTTGTTTCCCAATGACAGTTATGTTTGTCTTTGGGTTTCAAACGGTCTTCTTCTTTTCCTTTTGGCTTATCTCTTCATGGGTCGCCAAGGCGAATCATTTGTCTCATCCTCTTCTCTCGCGCCAACTACCTCCATGTCCTCTTTCACTACATCCATAAACCTCCTCTTTGGTCTTCCTCTAGGCCTCCTGGCTGGCAATTCAAAACTCAGCATCCTTCTACCAATATATTCACTATCTCTCCTCTGGAGACCATCCAGTCTGGCCTCTCTGACCTTATCTCCGAAACCTCTAACACGTGCTGTCCCTTTGATGTACTCATTCCCGATCCTGTCCATCCTGGTCACACCCAAAGAGAACCTCACCTTTCCTTTCATTTTAGCTGAAACTCTTCTATCGCACGTCACACCTGACACTTTTCTCCACCCATTCCAGCCTGCCTGCAGACGCTTCTTCACGACTTTTCCACACTCCCCATTGCTCTGGACTGTTGACCCTAAGTACTGAAAATCCTCCACCATCTTCATCTCTTCTTCCTGGTCCCTCTCATTCACACATGTACTTGGTCTTCATTCCTCACCTTTCCAGGGCAAACCTCCACCCCTCAAGCTTTTCCTCCACCCGTTCCCTGTTCTCACTACATATCCCAAAGTCGTCTGCAAACATCATAGTCCACGGAGATTCCTGTCTAACCTCGTCCATCACCATAGCAAACGAGATGTAATTATGTATCATTGTGTTAATGCTCCCCAAGTTTAAATGCAGTCCTTTCAGATTAGAAGTTGTGGTCGTTTCTGTCAAACACTGTGATTATGAATGATGGTGTAGTACTGACAAACTATTAGGGAGGAAGAGAAGGTGAGGAAGGGTTTAGCAATCCTATCACCTTGTGAAATAAGTCAAGTCTATCCCTCAGTGAACCGGAGTGAACAATTAGTTCCGGCTCACATGCATTTTCTTTCTGGGCTTGTGGGATCACATAGTTCTCCCGTGGTCTAGACATTCAAGGTCACTATTGTGAGGTCACTACCACTATTGTCTCTGTGTGGTTAAAGTTTTTACAGACGTCCCTCGTTTATAGTGGGCTAAATGGATTTCCACGATATTGGATTTAATGTTACTTGTAGTTAGAGCATAGAAAATATTTTTATGTTGTTTTAACGTGATTAGAGCCCTATTATTTATTGTCTATACTGCAAGGACTCGAGCCAAACCTAGTGAGCTAACAAACTAACTAACCAGTTAGCCTCGAATGTTCTTTTAAACCTAAGACGACAAACCTTTACCACTTCCACACGGAATGGGAGGAGAACTTGTTTTCATGCCATGGCTGACTTCATGACGTCATGCAGTGTTAAGGTAATGTAAGGTAATGTCTCAGTCTTACCGCCAGAATACTATCGACCAGAATACTACATATGACTTGTAGTCCAATATATTTTGAGTAATAATAGACCATAATCTACCACGCAACAGTGATCGTTTATTATTTTATGCAAGGGAGCGATAATCGAACAGCGATGTCGCGAGGGACATCTGTATATTATGTTTTAACCACAGGGTCCACTATACAGTATTATTCCTCTCTTGACCTTGTCTTCTTCTTCATTATTCCGGCCCAGGCGAAAATGACAGGATGCATAAAAATACTCCAAGAGAGTACATTATAGTTTTTAAGGTGACGTACCATTTTTTTCAGAGTTTTCTCCAGTTTTTCCTGTAATGTTTTAGTAGTAGTAAGTTTATTGTAGGACAATGCATATTAATGAACATCTGCAATTGTTGCAGATGTAAATATGAAAGAGCATAGCAAAGCTGCTAGTAATGCGGCATTGGATTTTGTCTTTGGAATGTTGCGGGACAGAGAGGAGCATGTTGCATGATCCTGAGGGTTATTTTGATGTTTCTACAAATGGCAGCCGTTCCTCGTTTATTGCGGTCAATTGGTTAAGGAGCCGACACCGATAACTGAGAAGTGAATTTCTGCCAAGTAGGATTTAATATTAATAAATGAAAATTTTTGTACTAACAGCATTCAAAACCTGTTGAGAACTTTCGAAATACAGTTTTTAACACTAGCATAACATTAGCAACTGCTAGCATAGCAAGCTATGTGCCCCAATTAAGGTATTCTAAACCCAGGAAAGGGTTTTAAGCAGAGTGAGGAAGAAAATTTCAAAATTCAGCCTCAAATTTATTCAGTCTAAACCTAAAAAGCCAAAAACGTACCACTTCCACACAGAAAGGGAGAACTGTTTTCCCCACATTACTGACGCCTACTGACCAGAACACTACACCTGACTTGTGTTTCAATATTTTCTGACTAATATTTGACCGCAGTCAACCACAAAACAGGTAATTTATAATACACTTTTGAAAAAACCAAAAAAAAATGGCTGTATTTTGAATTCGAACTTTAAAATCAAAACCATCATTAAAAAATCAATGAAATATGCATCATTATTTTCACTTGCTTGCTTTTTCTCACCCACACAAAGTGACGTAACAGCACAATCTCAAAACACTCCAATTAGAGTGAATGCTTGTGTTTCTCTGGCAACCATAGAAATCCAAGGGGGCCAAATCGACTGTGGGGGATGTTGAGCAACACGGTATTAATGCACATCTGGTGCAGGAAAAATTGCGTCCTCACATGTACATACAGAATACTACGCAGTAGTAGCCCTATAACGTAACAAAAAAGAATAAGACGTGGTGTAATATTGCACGTGTCTGTTTGAATAAAGTTTCATTCTCGATCTGTTTTGAAAGTATTTGTTTGATGTGTTTCAGGTTGCTGCCTTGCCTCAAGTGACAGAAGAGTGAGCGCCATAGAGAGGCCCGGAGTCCTCCTAGACGACAAGGGGCAGTGGCAGACATGCAGGGGTCAGCCTTGGATGGCAAGATGGCCAAACAGGTGGGCACAAATGTTTACTTGTGTTAAAGGAAAACTGCACTTAAAAAAAAAAAAATGTCATCCATCATCCACAATCCTTATTATTAAACAGATAAAACAAACAGCTCATTACTACATGTAATGGGAAAAAAGTATAGTTTTCCTTTAATGTGGAGTGAAATTGCATTTTTTTTGTTTAAAAAAATGCTTATAAACTTATTTTCTATAGTCAATCTTCTTTTTTATAGCGCTTAATTTGTTGCAGAAACAACTCATTATAAATTGAATATTTTTATATTTGGACACAGAAAAACTGATTTTTTTGAAACATTATCAGGGTCCCGTCGACGTGAAAGAATACCCTTGTAGTCATCATTACACCTAGTATTCATTCTTTACACCACAATACAACGCTCATGCTGCTAGCTTGCGAGCTAACCAGTTAGCCTAGAATGTATTTCTTCAACACTTAAGAAGCCACAAACGTACCACTTCCACACGGGATGGGAGGACAACTCTTTTCACTCTATCATATTACATATCGCTTGCATCTCAATATGCTTTGACTAACAACTGTTAAGTGTTGTAAGTAAATCAAATCCACATAATCCACACTGCTTGCCCGTTGTACTTCCCGGAACGGCTTACGATCATATATTAACTTGGGTTCACCTCTCTGCAAGTTTTGAGGCCGGATTGTTATACGGTCGTCCCTCGCAACATCACGGTTCGATTATGGCTCCCTCGCCATATTGTGGTTTTTCAGAAATGAATGAATTAAAAAATGGTCGCTGTTTCATGCTAGACTTTGGTCTACTATTAGTCAAAGCATTGAAATACAAGTGATATGTGATTTCCTTGTCACTAGGCAGCAGTAATGACAATAAAGATTGCTGAGACATTACCTTACGTTGCATTACCTTAACGTCGCATGACGTCATGATGTCAGCCATGGCATGGTCGACACGATAAGAGTGGGGGGAAAAAAACGATCCTCTCATCTTGTGTGGAAGTGGTAAGTTTATAAGTTTGGAAGAAATAAACTGAAGGAAAACTGGTTCGCTCGCTAACTTGCTAGCCGTCTCCCGTCCCTGCAACACAAAAGTTGTGCAATGTTTTGTAAACGACAAATAATATAAACGTAAAGATGATTATTATTTCTGTTATGTTATGTCTCCAGGGTTACAATGATGTTATTTTAAGTCATGAACAGTTTTTATATGCTTCAACTATGAAAATATTCCATTTATAAATACATTTGTCAAGGGATGACTGTATATACGTTTTACTTTTACCACGGGGCATTCAAGGACCGCTGAACAAAGTGCGAAATCTCATCATTTGAGAGTAAACAAGTAAAAACTGTAGACCTTCTAACAGCAGCAAATATATGCTGTACAGTTTGCTGCTATTATCACATGTTTATAAATGACGACCAACTTCCAGTGAATGAGATGTGCTTTCTTCAGGAAAACGGTCTATTTCCAGGGAAAACGGAATTTTCTTTTGTTGCCAATTTGCAGTGCCCTGAATGCGGAATGGCGAATGTGCAGGGATCGACTGTATTTAATCCTTTTACTTTTGTGTCACTAAAGGAGCAGAATTCCAAGCTTCCGGATGAAGTCAAAGAAAGCGAGGACACATCTGAGAAGACGTCCCCGAACAAGAACCTCAAATCCCCGCAGAAAAGCTCCAAGCGACCTAAAACGACACCGTTTAAAGTAACGCTGCTGGATTTGTCTGATTTCAAAGGAGAGATTGAGGTACGCGGGATTGTTCCGTTCTTGTTTTCCTCCGTTCTGCGGCTTATTTCACGCAAAACTTGCACGACGCCAGCGGGCATCGTGAGACACTCGTTTTGCAATACTCAATTTAACGCTCACACCCTGTTACACCAGAGGCCATTGCTCTAAGTTACTGTACTCCATGCATTTGGAGTACAGTAACTGTGTACATGTTGGAAGGGGAACTCCGGTTCCTCCCACATTCCCAAAACATGCATGTTAGGTTAACTGGCGACTCTAAATTGTCCATCGGTACGAATGTTTGCGTCTTCAATGACGCACCCTTTCCTTTCACCGTCACGAGATGCGAGCAGCACCGTGGCCATCGGCGGTCCAAACGACCCGTTTCGACAAACGCTTGTGTTTTTCTTGCATGTTTGTCGTTGCAGAAACACTCAAAGGGACAGGCGCTGATAGACGTGGTGTGCGAGCACCTCAACTTGCTGGAGAAGGACTACTTTGGCCTAACCTTTGCCGACACAGACAGCCAAAAGGTTGGACACTTGTGCATAAACGCTCACTGAGAAATCAGCATTCCTCTCACTTGTTGGCCGGGTGGAGTCTCTCCATCACTTGGGAATGAATGGGAAGAGGAAATGCTTTGTCGGACTCCATGCAGTATGAGGAAAAACGCGCTGATGGGAAGATAAAAACGCCTCATTGGCTGATTTGCAAGACGCACATTTTGAATGTAATCAAATATAATTCTTGGGGCGCAAATAATCTTGTTTTTCTGCAAGGTTATCTGCAAAATGAAATTACTGAAAACAATACCGGTGATGTCTTTTTTTGCAAGACCTAATTGGGGATAATTTCCAGGCATTATTGTTTTAGTTCAGTTGTAAAGTTCCTTATTGAAGGAGAGGTTTTTAAACGATCGGGTAGTCGGCCTTTACTGAACACGCTGAAAGAGCCAACGCTGTGGCGCGAAAGGGTATGCTACAGGCACTAGTAGATCTTCCAGAGCTCGCAGAACGACCACAAAGTCCAACAAGCAAGATGGAGCCAAGCCACTTAAAATCTTGTAAAGCAAAGAGAGATTCCCAAAAAATCGTAACACTTTCAAAGCTCAAAATTGTTTTTATTTGTCTAAGACTCTACAAAGATGGTGCTGAGATGGCTTTTTATCAAGGACTTTTAATGCTTGCTTGTCGGTTGGTTTTAAACGTCTAATGAAGAACTCACCAGCCTGCCCCCAGAAGGTGATACGTTTGGGACAAGTGGGAACATTTTAGAGCGTTCATAAAAATTGCAGCCGCTGCAAACAAACTACAATGTCTAATATGTCTAAAGTTTGCCAAATTATACTTAATGGTTTTTGTCATGATCTTCATATGTGTCTAGAGCTGCGACGATTAATCGATGCATCGATGATTAATCGATTATCCAAACTCGATTAATCATTTCATACCCTGATTTTAGCCACTTTAATGTCTCTATTTTTAAAATTCCTTAGTGATCCATGACAGCAGACATATTATCTTTGTGTTTCAGGCAAAACAAGATACTTCACACACATTACCATTGACTTTTGGGCATCAACATTTTGGATTTTTGGTATCTTGCCACTGCAGAGATGTGTGCATAGAGCGTGTGTAGAAGCAGTAAATCCCACACTTGTACTTGTGCTTAGGAAAACGTCTACATTTCTGCCTATCTCTTACCATGCGTGCACACAAAACCTACTGGTGGAAGCGTGAAACTGCAGTAGAGGGTTTGTGATGTTTGTCAACTGATGGCTTATACTTTGCAACTTCAATTTCGCTGACTGAGATCTTCCTCTTCCTTTCTTCTTAGGAAAAGTGCTATGTGGGATTGACGGTTTACCAGGGGAGTAGTAGGGGGGTTGAAAGCGTCTGAATGTTTGACAAGCATAGAGTCAAATTTATAAGCATGCTTACATTTAGAATTTTGGGGGAATGAATTATTTTGTTGACCTGCCCTTCACTGATTAGGTTTAAATCAAATCTTTGAGGTTGTTAATCGAAATATTGGTCCTTCTCTTGGACTGAAGTAATAAAAACGGATTTCAAAGTAGTAGCTATTGTCAGGTTGTCCTCAATCAGTTGGACCTCTTACTAGCTGTAAGAATCATTTTCAAAACAACATACTCAATAGTATTTGCAAATACAGGTTCACATATAATAAATTTTTTTTGCTGCAATTGCCCATTTACGTGCACAGATAGCGCCGTATGTGCGCCGAGTACTTTTTCAAACGCATCCGCGGCTGCGCCGTTCTGCGAGATCAGCGCACACGTGTGCCTCGGGTTGGCTACAATAAAAGGCCTACGGACCGTAACTGTATTGGATGGATATGAACTTGCTAACACGTATTTAGACAGATTTCTGAGCAATATTTGGTAAAGTTTGGAAAAGTTTTACATCTTTAATTTCTGCTCATGAAATATGGTAGCAAAAACAAAAGTGTTTGGTTTATATTTTTGTGTATTCCGTAATCCCTCCTTTGTCGCGGGGATAATTTGTGCCAGACCTGACCAAGTGAATGTCTGCAAAGTAGGATTCCTGATTTATAAATGGAATATTTTCACAAATAAAAGCACAGAACACCTGTTTATGACCATTTAGTCATGTTTTTTAGAGCCCTCTATACATAATATAACACCCCTATAGTCAGCTTTACAATATGTCCTGGTGGACAGGAAGTGACATCGGTGATTCAGAGTTGGGTTTTAGCCCGGGCCTGGGTTATAGCCGCAGTAATAGCATATAAGGATAGGGATTGTAGTGCCTCTTGTGAGATCATTCAAACCCGGCAAACTACAGGCAAGCCTGGTGCTTGTGTGTCACACCAAACATTACAGCAACACTGCTGACACCTAGTGACCAATGTAGCATGTCATATAATTTACAGCGTCTTTGAATGCATCTTCCGAATGCTTTATACTATTAATTCAGTCAGCCATTTTCATGCTTGAAAGCGCTTCATTCAAGTTAGAAATATGTGACACTGATTTCAATATGCATATTTCTGAGTAATGGTTTATGATTTATTAACTAATGTGGTTGAGAAAATTTGTGATGGCAATTCATTTTTGAGGATTGGAGCAAACATGCTATTACAGGAATGCCATTTTACCGATTGAGCCTTCAAGCCCTTTCAAAATATTAACTCTTTGTACTGCTCAGTCCGGCTTGGCTTCCAAACATGTTTGTGTCTGTCCACTGAGGTGTAATTATTTCTGCTTTCGGCATCGTGTACAGAAGCTCCGTGTATGTTTGACTTGGATCTGTGCGGATAAATGAGGGCGCGCTAGTTATGTTATGATAAAATTACATAATTGACTGCAGTGAGCAGAGGGGGCCTCTCTGTCTGTTCACATGTCAGCTGATTGGTAGGTTGCAGGTTTGGACTAACCTGGCCTCCCCATAGCAGGTATGTGATTGCACAACAGGCCACAGAGGAACGGGCCCGCCTTTTGCAGACAGACACGATGACAGGTCCCTTTTAAATCGGGCCGATTTCCTCTGTAACTGTCTTTACCGTAGAGACAATTCGACAGCATGTTGTGACTTGATGCATTTTGTGATTGGGGTGGAGAATGAGGCTCTGTGAAGAAGGAAACTTGCATTAAAAAAACCACAACTGCGAACGCACGATGTCAAATTGAACTGCCGTGTGATCGGACACGACCAAAGCTTGAAATCAAAGCCGCGGGTCTAATTAAAAGTTAAAAAAGATTCAGCATCTACAGCGAAATCCCAAGCCACTCAATTAACTCTCAGGTGCAAGTAAAGCTTTTTTGGTTTAAAATATTACATGAAAAGAATAATCTGCCGGTATATAAAGGAACCTATATTATTGGCTATCACATGGCAAATAAGTAGGGGTGTCATGAGACACTCACTTCACAAGACGAGACGACACACGACATCGGGTCGACGACAAGTACAACAAAAGTGTGTAAAAATGTAATTGCTATGCTACCCTGCATTGCTCATCTGCACTCTGTGCGCATGCTAGCCGCCCCGCCTCCACCCATCAAGACAAAGACGCTGTGTGACCGACTAAAGTCGGGGCTCCCTCCGTTCATGTTGATGTTGTTCTATGGAACAAACGCGCTAGGGTGCTGAGAGCAATGCACAGAGTGAACTCTCTTCCTGGCTGTTTGGAGGCGAGACACGCATGCACATGGCAATATATTGAGGCTGGCAAAAATATCAAGTTCCTTTTCATTTATTTTGTGATTAATCAAATAATACGGCCAAAGTCCAGTATTTTTAGGGGGAGAAACGGGAGACAACTATCAAATCAGAATGATCAAAGACAGCATGGAGTTACCTGTAAGTACTGTGACAGTTAGAAGACGTCTTTGTGAAGCTAATCTATTTAGCAGTTCTAAAAAAAACGTGGCCGTACAACTAAATATCAGTTTAGTGATTCACAAGATTGCCAAATATTGACACAAAAAAGTTTGTACAAGACATGTTCAGAAAAACAGCATACTTTGATTAAAAAGTTGATTGGAGAGGGGAAAACCTGTGCAAATTGTTTTTGGCTGTTCAGCTAAAATGATCTCCAAAACCATAAAATGGAGAGCAAAGCCAAAGACACGTGGCAGAAAACGGGAGACAACTATCAAATCAGGATGATCAAAGACAGCTTGGAGTTACCTGTAAGTACTGTGACAGTTAGAAGACGTCTTTGTGAAGCTTATCTACTTAGCAGTTCTAAAAAACTGTGGTCATACAACTAAATATTAGTTTATTGATACACAAGATTGCCCAATCCTAGACACAAAAAAGTTTGTACAAAATAGTTTTGAGTTCGTAAAGTCAACGGCAGAGACTGCTGTTTTTTTTTAACACACCCCTTTCTACGAATTGTCCAATTGCACTGCCTAAAAAACGTGCATATCATGAATGCTGGCTACACTACTGTATAAGTAAAAAACACACGTAGGATTTAGAGCTAGTGTGACTGTGGGTCAATATGCCTTGATGAGTTCTTCTAGCAGCCAAATAACAAACGGTGTCACTGGCTGGCAGCGTAGCTTGCTGCATGATCAAACACGATAAGAGCAGCAGGGTACAGAGGAGCCATTTGCAACACAATGAAGAAGCAGGTGCTTTCATCAAATTGTCTCTGTGCACGCTTTAACAGCTCGGCAGCAGAGGGCTCACCTTTCTTTATTCAACCATATGAAGACTTTGATTAGGGACACCTGACGGAAGTGAAACGAAAACGTGTCGTCGGTGTTGCCAATTGTCATATCGCCGATCTGCCCTGTGGTAATTCTACCGTCTTGTCTTCCAGAACTGGTTGGACCCCTCCAAGGAAATCAAGAAACAGATGCGCAGTAAGTGTCTTCTCGAGATGCCAGGATAAAACCTATTTTACTTTCAGGGAAGCTGCGCTTTGCAATTTGGTGAGTGTTTCCATTCTTCCCGGTCCTACTTAGCAGCCATATGGTATGCGGGGCAACCTTGCACCCTAACGAGATCCAATACACGAGCTGTTTCAAAACTGTAAATAAGAAAAAGCACCCCGACCCTTTTTTACTTGACATTTATGGCAGTTAATTGGTTGCAGACTCGAGCGCCATAAATGGATTTCCGTGGAAGAAATAATAAATGGAATATTTTCGAAGTTGGAGCATAGAAATCCTGTTACACAACCCTATTAAATAATAACTCACCTATTGTTCATTGTTTACAACACATTGCGCAAACTACCCGGTTAGCGTCACATTTGTTTATTCTATTAAATAATAAACTTTCAATTTTACATCAACATTTGTCCTGGATTTGCCATCATTTGCAATGAATCTCACTCACCTTTGCAGAATTGTTGTCATTCTGCCACACTGGGGGCTTTTCCAGCATGAAGCGCCTTTTTAAGGATTCAGGTCAGGACTTTGACTAGGCCACTCCAAAGACTTGGTTTGGTTTTTCTTCAGCCGTTCAGAGGGGGTTTTGCTGGTGTGTTTTGGGTCATTGTCCTGCTCCCATGTTGGCTTCAGCTTGAGGTCACCAACATTCTTCTTCAGGGTTTTTTGGTAGAGAGCAGAATTCATGCTTCCATTAAATCACAGCAACTTTTCCAGTTCCTTACGCAGCAAAACAGTCCCAGACCATCACACTACCACCACCAGATTTTACTGTTGGTATGATGTTCTTTTTCTAAAATGTGGTGTTAACACTTCCAAAAATGGTAACTTTTGTCTTGTGAGACCACAGAGTACTTTCCCAAAGGTCTTGGGGATCATCTAGATGAACCTTAGTGTTCTTTTTGTTTCAGCAGTGGTTTTGATCTCAAAAGTCGTTTTTGCCCAGTGTCCTTCTGATGGCGGAGTCATGAACACTGACCTTAACTGAGTCAAGTGAGGTCTGCAGTTCTTTGGATGTTGTTAAGGGGTCTTTTGTGATCTCTTGGTAATGATGGTTGGCCGGCCACTCCTGGGAAGGTTAACCACTTATCCATGTTTTCGCCATTTGTGGATAACGGCTCTCACGGTGGTTCGCTGGGGTCCTAGAGCTTTACAAACGGCTTTATAAGCTTTTCAAGACTGATAGAGCTCATTACATTCTTTCTTATATGTTCCTGAATCTCTTTAGATCTCCGTGTGACATCTAGCTTTTGTGGACCTTTTGGTTTGGCCAGACTCAGACCGCAGACTCATATTTAAATTATTTTAATGACCTGAAACATGTCGACGTGGTAAACGTGCAAAAATCCCGGCACCTAGGTTCCGAGCACAAATGTAAAATACCACAACAAAGAAGAAACTATTACGTGTTGAATGGGATATGACGTACGGATCCGATACGGGTCGGCAGCCTTAGCCGAGGCTCCGGCGGGTGCTGTTGCTTTGGAAGAGGGAGAGGATGAATGAATTGCAGCCCTCGTATCGGATCAAATGATATCATACATGTGCATCCTTTCCTTCGAAGACAGACATGACAGCTATAAGCTTTCAGCTCTCCTTCTCTCTGCAGACTGTCTCTGGCACTTTGCCTTTGCTGTCAAGTTCTACCCTCCAGATCCCTCTCAACTCACTGAAGATATCACCAGGTAGAGTATAAAGCAACCCGAGTGTCATAGACGTGTGCTGCCAATGTTAATCCAAGGACAAAGTGCATGTGTCAGTCCTGCCAGTTGCATGCCATTTGACATTTTCCTCAGTGTTTTTCTTCGCATAGAAGTACTGTAACGATTTAGACGGTCACGTCAAAGCAAACAGAATCCCTCCTTTTTAGGGATTAGACCTGGAACGCTACTAACTGCCGGGGATTTACTCTGCTGAATGCGTGCCGGAGCGTGCCTCGCCTCAGCCTTGTTTGACTTCCAAAGCTCTCCTCTTTTTTTCTCCATCTGACAGATACTACCTGTGTCTGCAGCTGAGGGATGACATGCTGTCGGGTCGACTGCCGTGCTCGTTTGTTACCCACGCCCTGCTGGGTTCCTATACGGTTCAAGCGGAGCTCGGCGACCACGATCAGGACGAGCACGGCTCTGACTATGTCAGCGATTTCCAGTTCGCACCCAATCAGACTCGCGAGCTGGAGGAGAGAGTGATGGAGCTCCACCGGAACTACAAGTACAACTCCCCACGCTGATGTATCAATCAGATTTTTATCCGCCATAGAGCCATAGATCCCTAATCACCATATTTTAAAATCTCCTAATGAGTTTTTCATGTTTCAAAATATTTCATCACACAAAGCTGAGCCATTTGTAATGCATTGCAGTGAGAAGGTTCTGCTCCATGTGTGCAAGATTTGGGATTCATAACTCAAGACTGCAAACATGCAGAGCCGTCCCTCGCGGCTTCACTTTGTTATTCGCTTAGTAAAGTAATCATTGCTATGCTTATTTTTGGCCTGTTTTCAAGTACAAAAATGGCTAAATGAACCACAATACAAATTTAAGGCATTCAGAAAACGCACTGAAAGACACGTTGTGATTTGTTCTGTTCTACGCTGGTCACTAGGTGTCAGTAACGTTACATCATGTTACATTGACGGGACACCGCAGGTTAAAAACCGAACCACAAAATACAGTGGTGTGAAAAACTATTTGCCCCCTTCCTGACTTGTTATTCTTTTGCATGTTTGTCACACTTAAATGTTTCTGCTCGTAAAAAATGGTTCACTATTAGTCAAAGATAACATAATTGAACACAAAATGCAGTTTTTAAATGAAGATTTACGTTATTAAGGGAGGGAAAAAACTCCAAATCTACACGGCCCTGTGTGATGTCCGGCCATCTGTTGGTCAACTCAAGCTAAAGCCATCTTGGGTGCTGCAGCAGGACAAGGACCCAAAACACACCAGCAAATCCACCTCTGAATGGCTGAAGAAAAAACAAATGAAGACTTTGGAGTCTGACCTGAATCCCATGGAGATGCTGTGGCATGACCGTAAGAAGGCGCTTCATGCTAGAAAAGCCTCAAATAAAGCTGAATGACAACAATTGTGCAAAGATGAGGGGGCCAAAATTCCTCCAGAGCGTGTAAAAAACTTGTTGCAAGTTATGGCAAACGTTTGATTGCAGTTATTGCTGCTAAGGGTGCCCAAGCAGTTATTAGGTGCAGGGGCAGTTACTTTTTCACACAGGGCTGTGTGGGTTTGGATTTTTTTCTCCCTAAATAATACAAACATTCATTTAAAAACTGCATTTTGTGTTATCTTTAACTAATACTAAAATGTGTTTGATGATCAAAAACATTTTGTGTGAAAAAGAATAAAAAGTCAGGAAGGGGGCAAATAGTTTTTCACGCCGCTGTATTCTGTGCTTATTTTCTATGATTATGTCAACTATATGTGGTACTACAGTACAAGTGTAAAGGTGACTATAGGGGTTATTTCATGGCAAGAGGGCTGTGATAATGTTAAAAATTGTATTTCAAAGGTCTAACTATGCTAAAAGGAAGAAATCCTACCTGAGGGAAATTTAGGGTTGGGAACGCGATAATCACGATAAAGGAGGGATTACTGTACGTTGTTTACAGATGTTTCTACCCACAGGGGTATGACTCCAGCAGAGGCTGAAATTAACTTCTTGGAGAATGCAAAGAAATTGTCCATGTATGGGGTGGACCTGCACCATGCTAAGGTTAGCGTATAAATAGCAACATTTTTTTTTTTTTTTAGATGCGAATGAATATTTTTGGTGACTTCTCCTGCCTTTTCCCGCTGCAGGATTCGGAAGGGATCGACATAATGTTGGGTGTCTGCGCCAACGGCCTGCTGGTGTACCGTGACAGGCTGAGGATCAACCGCTTTGCATGGCCAAAGATCCTCAAGATCTCCTATAAGAGGAGCAACTTTTACATCAAGATACGACCTGGAGAGGTACACCTCCTGCTGAATCACTTGAGGGCTCCACCCAGAGCATTGGTGGAATGCCATTTACCAGCGGGCAAAACACTGCTCCACGTCCCGAGCAGATGGCTCATGATCAAACCTTTCACCAATTACTATTTCATTTGCTCCTCTGTAAGGCAGCGTATTGATTTCCCTCCTCGCCGTGTTAGACGGCCTCCATCACGCCCACCCAAGTGACGGCCGCACAGCGAGCCTGTGGTCGAGCCAAATAAAGAGTCCCTTCAGGGGAGCCGTGGCAGCTGCACTCGTGCAAACCTCTCTCCCCGAGCCCGGCCATGCATCGTGTTTATTTTTGTGGAAATATTTTCCTATGTGATGACAGGACAAGTTGAATACACACACTAAGGGGAAAAAAAAAACATTAGAGCACGCAACAAATATAATGACAACAAAAAAATAGCTTATAAGAGTTGACTGATTTGGCGGCACATGTGCTGGTGATAGTAATTTTGGTGACTATCAAGAAAAGAAAGAAAACAAAAAGACGACAAAAAAACGTTTGCTCCTTTGATTAAAACAGCCTTCGTTCACTTCAAAGAGCCGGCACATCACTAATGAATAAGATAAGTAAGGACCTGTAAGAATGATGCAGCGCGACACACTTTCAGATATCGTTATTGCACCTTTACATTTAGTCTTATTAGCTTCTTATAGAAGACCTTCTTGACACTCACCCTCACAGAGCACAATCAGAGTTGCACAACACACACAACCCAGCATACGACTGATGGAGAAATACTAAAAAGAGGCAGACACGCAATACATTGTTACCTGGGTGGGCACGGGGAAAGTGCAACACATTGGCATATTTAAAAAAAAGATTTTTTCGTTGTACTATTTAAAAAAAGTCATTTTAACTCTCGTCTCGAGTGTCTTGTGAGACCCTTACAAATAATACAGCCCGTCATATACAGTGGTGTGAAAAACTATTTGCCCCCCTCCTGACTTTTTATTCTTTTGCATGTTTGTCACACAGAATGTTTCTGATCATCAAACACATTTTAGTATTAGTCAAAGAAAACACAAAATGCAGTTTTGAAATGAATGTTTTTATTATTTAGGGAGAAAACAACCCTGTGTGAAAAAGTCATTGCCCCTGCACCTAATAACAGGTTGGGCAGCCTTAGCAGCAATAACTGCAATCAAACGTTTGCCATAACTTGCAACAAGTCTTTTACACGCTCTGGAGGAATTTTGGCAGAATTGTTGTTATTCAGCTTTATTTGAGGCTTTTCTAGCATGAAGCGCCTTCTTAAGGTCATGCCACAGCATCTCCATGGGATTCAGGTCAGGACTTTGACTAGGCCACTCCGACGTCTTCATTTGGTTTTTCTTCAGCCATTCAGAGGTGGATTTGCTGGTGTGTTTTGGGTCATTGTCCTGCTGCAGCACCCAAGATGGCTTTAGCTTGAGTTGACCAACAGATGGCCGGACATTCTCCTTCAGGATTTTTTGCTAGACAGTAGAATTCATGCTTCCGTCTATCCCAGCAAGCCTTCCAGGTCCTGAAGCAGCAGAACAAGCCCAGACCATCACACTACCACCACCAAATTTGACTGTTGCTATGAAATGCTGTGTTACTTTTACGCCAGATGGAACGGGACACGCCCCTTCCAAAAAGTTCTACTTTTGTCTCGTCAGTCCACAAGATCTTTTCCCAAAAGTCTTGGCAGCCATTGTTTTGTGTTCAATTATTTTATCTTTGATTAATAGTGGGGCAAATAGTTTTTCACACCACTGTATCTTTTTGTTCATAAACTACAGTAAGATTTTGAACAGTTGCAAATGGTGATTAATCATGATTAATTAAGTTAAACACCGATTCATTTGATTAACAATTTTATTTGTTAAATGCCTCAACTACGGCTCAACTTCCACTCAGTCTGTTACTTTTGTTTCTCCCTCTAGTATGAGCAGTTTGAAAGCACTATTGGTTTCAAGCTTCCCAACCACAGAGCTGCCAAACGGCTGTGGAAAGTCTGCATTGAGCATCACACCTTCTTCCGGTAAGAATCAGTACTCCTCTGTCCCGGAACCGCTTGGTTTGCCTTCATAACTATGGCAAACCAAGCGGTTCCTTTTGAACGTTTGTATCCTTCACTGTCCTGCATTGGGTCACGTGACAGTAGCGCCTTTAGATGCCGTTCATGGCATTTACCAGTAATACTCAAGTATGATAACGGAGGGGGGGGACTGTGCAAAAGGTATGAGATTAAAAATGGATCTTAAAGCGCTGAGGTTCTTTTATTAAACATTGACAAGCATTCGGTACTTTATGAACACGACTGGACCAAAACCACAGAGGAAATGAAAGAATGTGCAGTTTTCAATATCAAACACAATATGCAGTCCAAAACGTGGGAGCTGAAATCCGCCGGGAAAACTGACTTGATTTCCAGCTCCAGTGCCCCCTTTGTTCTACTGTCCTTTTGCAAAGCGATGTTATAAGAAAAGTTTTTGAAAAAACTTTCCGCCTTCACAGGTTAGTTTCTCCAGAGCCTCCTCCCAAGGGATTTCTGGTGATGGGCTCAAAGTTCCGATACAGTGGAAGAACGCAGACTCAAACCAGACAGGCCAGCTCCCTCATAGACAGGCCCGCGCCGCACTTTGACCGTTCCACCAGCAAAAGATACCTGCTCTCTAGAAGTTTGGATGGAGGTAATAGCCACTGTATGATCCCATCCGACGCGTGTTTGGATGCACGCGTCGGACTCTTGCACAATAGAGCTTTTACTGTTGAGATGATTCAGCTCTGCTTACCCAGCAGAGTTCTCCCGGCCGTTGTCCGCCACGTGCGAGAATCACGATGGCCTCTTCCACCACAGCATGAGTGAACAGCGTCATCTCCACAGCCCATCTGGGGATGAGCAGGAGACTGAACTGGAGCCCAGTTTGGAACAAGACGAGGAGGATTTGGACCAGGAGCAAGGCCATGAGACGGAAGGAGACAAAAACCAGAATGGAAATGTAACTCCGAGCAAGAAGAAAGAAATAATGGTATCCCAGAATCACCTTTGACTTTTTGTACAGGCAGACGGTGTATGATGTACTACTGAAATACACTTCTCAGGGCCGTGGGGAACCGGCACAATGCCATGCTTTGCTTTGCTGGATTTACTATTTACTAATGCTTTCCTTTCACTCCTGTTTCTACTGCAGCACTCATAAATCCCGCCCCTTTATACTGTTCTCAGCACGCTGCAAAAAGTATTCTGTTCCTAACATGGCTTTTCTTGTTCTTTCCTGCTGGCCAAAAGGACGAGGCTGGATCACCAGTTGGCAGTAAGAAGGAGGTACTTGCCTGGTGATTTGGTCTCTGCCTGTTTGCCTGCGTGTAGGCAGGGGTGGCTGTGATTTGGGCGGGGGGCTTGCAAAAAAAACCAAACATACCCTTTGGAGTCCAATCCAAAAAAAAAAAGTTAAAGAACCTTTAGAATGGTCATAATCAAACCCCCCCACACACACACACCTCATGGTGCCCCTGCTTGTAGCCATTGCACAAAATTGGCCTGAATCAAGTGGCCTGTGTTAACTGAACCGTGGACACAATCGCGGAATTGGCCGATTAAAACGGAATCTACTGTTAAACGTGAAATCCATCCATCCATCCATTTTCCACCGCTTATCCGGGTCCGGGTCGCGGGGGCAGCAGCTTCAGCAGGGAAGTCCAGACTTCCCGGTCCCCAGCGACATCTTCCAGCTCCATCGGGAGGACACCGAGGCGTTCCCAGGCCAGCTGTGAGACATAGTCCCTCCAGCGTGTCCTAGGTCTTCCCGGGGGCCTTCTCCCGACTGGGCGTGCCCGAAACATGAAATCTCGCAGTAATTTTGAATGATGATGACGAGAAGGAACGCTAGTGTGGGGAAATATTCCCCCAGCCGACGGCTCATTCCCAGAGAAACATCGGCCACGTTGGCGGAAATTCTCTTAGGTATTACCGAGCATGTCCATGAGCAAAAGCCTTAAGCTTGGTTTAACAGAGCATGCCAAT
Source organism: Oostethus manadensis (assembly GCA_024372805.1). Classification (NCBI taxonomy): domain Eukaryota; kingdom Metazoa; phylum Chordata; class Actinopteri; order Syngnathiformes; family Syngnathidae; genus Oostethus; species Oostethus manadensis. The sequence continues at coordinate 1,943,698 of QODF01000067.1, forward strand.
GTGGCCAAGTGTGTGCCATGAGACGTGCTTTAGTGCTTGAAAATGTAACCGAGCGTTTTAGGTTGGCCGCTGACTTTGTGCAAGCGGCATGTGAAATAAGAGACAACCACGGTTTCAAGAGTTGTAGCTGAGATTTTGTAGAAATGAAAAATTTGCAAAATTTCTGAAATTGCATCAATAAATGTAAATTGTTGCATTCATTCATTCAAAAAACAAAAAACACAATCAATGATGAAAAATGAGCATAAGCACTAAAAGGTCTGCTGCCGGAGTGTTTTTATTGTTGCATCCCAAGATATATTTAATACTAATTTAATACTAGACTTGCATAAACCGTCGATATGCGTGACATGTGGCCTGGCCTAGCCTTTCTATTTTCCTGCCTCTTACCCTTTCCTGCTGCATTCCCTGACCCTCAACTATTATATTTGTCTATTGTCCTTCCCCAACCCAGCTGTGTCAATTGGAGCAGGACGCCACACCCCGGCAAAAACAGGAGGTACAGATTCCTGCCCGCAACGCTTGTGCTCTTTAAGTCTCAACGCCGCTTTATGTTTTGTGTGCATGCAACTTTTGCAGGCTTCCACTTCCACGCACACTTTAAAGAGCACAGTAGACTTACATCTTTGTAGATTTCGGTTCCAAGTTAGTTTTGACCAGCTTGTGATAAGGAGAACACCATCTCATATCACCAGAATCATCATCATCAGAATCGCCGGCATTTGCTGCCTGGCCAAAAAAAAAAAAAAGGTCACACACTAATATGTCATTGGACCGCCTTGAGCTTAGATTTTGGCCACGTTATCGCTTCTGCTACGTCAGAGAATTGTTTCTGGCCAATTTCTGCCAAAATCTTTTATTGATCAGTATTCTCCAGCAAAGACTCCTAATTGGGATTCGGAGCTGGACTTTGTTGTGGCTAATTCAGGTGTGAAAATGATATCTCCTGGTTCCCCGAACCACTCTTTGACAAGTTGTACCCGATACATCCATCCATCCATCCATTTTCCTCCGCTTATCCGGGTCCGGGTCGCGGGGGCAGCAGCTTAAGTAGGGAAGTCCAGACTTCCCGGTCCCCAGCGACCTCTTCCAGCTCCATCGGGAGGACACCGAGGCGTTCCCAGGCCAGCTGTGAGACATAGTCCCTCCAGCGTGTCCTAGGTCTTCCCGTCTTCCCGGGGGCCTTCTCCCGACTGGGCATGCCCGAAACACCTCACCAGGGAGGCGCCCAGACATCCGGAGACATCCGGACGAAATGCCCGAGCCACCTCAACTGGCTCCTCTCGATGTGAAGGAGCAGCGGCTCTACTCTGAGCTCCTCCCGGATGGCCGAGCTCCTCACCCTACCTCTTAGGGTGAGTCCAGCCACCCTACGGAGGAAACTCATTTCCGCCGCTTGTATTTGCGATCTCGTTCTTTCGGTCATGCCAAGAAAAACACATTGACGGAAAAACCTGGCCTTTGGGCATGTGACATTGCCGAACCTAGACCTGACCGACTGCTGCAGACCTGCAGACCTTAATGTGCCGCGATTTGTACAAAAATGAGCAACGGACCGCAAATGGCCCAACTCTGAGAAACCAACACTTGCTGACTATTCGTCGTCGCCAGTGCCCTGAACGATGGTAATTAAAAAGCAAAGGGGTGTGTTGTTGCAGCTGGAACTCAACCACGCATTACAACACTCATATTTACTGCAGAAATCGGAGGAGAAGGCGTTCGCAAATGTATGCGAGTTGTCTCTGTGTACAAGACGACTGATCACAGCCTTTACGCTCTGCGTACACAACAATAAAACACAATAACTGCATCTAAAATAATGCATACATTTTTGTAGGCCTGCTACAGAAACCCCCACCCTGTTTGCTTAGTTAAATTCCGGTGGTGACCTTTTTTTTGTTTTTTAGTTAGCGTGTGTGTGTGTGTGTGTGTGTACACATCATCAAAATATATACCCCGAATGTAAAATTATCTAGCGGTATTTTCCATACCGAGGTGGGAACACGCATGCACCAATCTCTACATTGCAACTGCACACAAACGTCCTCCTGATGCAGCCCTGTCTCATTTGCCCTTCTTGCTCTTTCTCCCTCTTTTCCAGTTTCTGGATAAGTCAAAGGATGTCTTGCTGAAGCACCAAGCCAGTATCAATGAGCTGAAGCGAGCCCTTAGGGAGCCCAACAGCAAGCTGATGAGCCGTGAGAAGCGTCTGTCGGCAACCTCGCCACCCGGCACACCAGATAAAAAAGCTGTGAGTTGGAAAGCGGGCTGTTTTTAACACCAATTTTGACGCGCTGCGAAGATCTCCAATTCAGTGACCTTTGAGCCTTTTTTCCCTGTCAAAGCGCATTCATATTCCAGTCTGGCCACTCTCTGGCAGCTTTTGTTTCCTGTCTCGCTCATTGCTGTGGAATAATTCAAGTTTTGGCTGCCTGCTTGCAGTTGAATCTGACTGGCAAAATTCCACATTATAAAGACAGGCAGTCAACTTCTCCACTAGTCTTCAAAATAACAGCAGTGCAACGTGACTAACCAGATGAATCACTGTTATAAGTATATTGTTATTGGCAGACAAGTTACCAGTTGGTGCAGTAGATTCTCAGAAAACAAACAAGACCCAGCATTCATGATATGCACGCTCTTAAGGCCGTGCAATCGGACAATTAGTTGTTCAAAAATAGCAGAGTGGCATTCAATCAGCGATCAGACAAACCGTCCCAAATCCGCTTAAATACGTTCAAACAAACCAAAGGCGGGGGTGGTTTAGAGCTTGCAGACTTGTCTTGAATTTCTTAGCCAATCAACTGCAATATGTCTCCGAATGGATCAAAGCGAGTTATCCAGACGAGCCATGGCGAGATACGGAGCGAGCACTGTGTGATGATCTACCATTCACCAGTTCAACCATCAAACATCATACATGTTACAAAAGTATGAACATCAGCTCCACTCTGACAGCTTGGTGGGAATTTCTTAAAATAAACAAATGTTCCCTCTATCCATGTAAGCTGACACCCATCTGGAACAACCCTGACATCCTACAAAATAAAATAATGATAAACTTTCCTCTCTGGAAAAACAAAGGGATAAAACACTTAGATAATATCATAGT
>QODF01000067.1:1948480-1963495 GCA_024372805.1 Oostethus manadensis
TGTATGTATGTACTGCATGGATATGTGTATGTGCACAGTATGTGTATGTATGCGTGTACGAATATGTATGTATGTATATATATATATATATATATAAATAATTATTATTATTATTATTTATTTTATGTTTTTTCTTTTCCTGTATTTTTGCTGATTTTGCTCTGTGACGGTTCTGGTTGTTGCTGAAATTGTGATTATCACGGTTGTTTATAATATGGTTGAAATATGTTTGTGGGGTTCTTCTGCACCCTTTCTTATTTCCCCCCACCCGTCCCTTTTCAGGTCAGGTCCGGCATCGAAATGTGGCGCAACAAAATTCATAATAAACGCCGTCAAATGTCAAGGGAGACTCATTTGGATTATGAAGTCTCCCTTGGCAAAGACATTTTGCTCAGCACTTAAAGGCAGCTTGACTCCCATTCAGCTGTTATGATGCTGGACAAGACCAAAAAAAATCAGTGATCAGTCAACAATTTTGTGAAAAAACTTGTGTGAATCGGGTGGCCCCTATTTAGGATGAAACCAGCACTTGTTGAACATGCATTTCTCTTTGAAAGCCTGAGGAGGAAAATGGGTTGTTCAAGACATTGTTCAGAAGAACAGCGAATTTTGATTCAATAGTTGATTGGAGAGGGGAAAACTTATGAAGAGGTGCAAACATTTTTTGACTGCTCAGCTAAAATGATCTCCAATGCTTTAAAATGGAGAGCAAAACCAGAAAAACGTGGCATAAAACGGAAGACAACTATCAAAATGGATGGAAGAATAACCAGAATGACAAAGGCTCAGCCAATGATCATCTCCAGGATGATCCAAGACAGTCTGGAGTTACCTCAAAGTACTGTGACAGTTACAAGACATCTGTGTGAAGCTAATCTATTTGCAAGAATCCCCCGCAAAGTCCATCTGTTAAAAAAAGGCATGTGCAGAAGACGTTACAATTTGCCAAAGAACACATCAACTGCCCTATAGAGAAATGAAGGAAAATCTTGTGGACTGATGAGAGTAAAATTGTTCTTTTTAGGTCCAAGGGCCACAGACTGTTTGTGAGAGACCCCCAAACTCTAAATTCAAGCCACAGTACACAGTGAAGACAGTGAAGCATCATGTTAAGGGCATGTTTCTCCTACTATGGTGTTGGGCCTATTTATCCCAAAGCAGGGATCATGGATAAGTTTGCATATGTCAAAATACTTGGAGAGGTCATGTTGCCTAACGCTGAAGAGGACATGCCCTTGAAATGGCTGCTTCAACAAGACAATGACCCCAAACACACTAGTAAACCAGCAGAATATTGTTATGTAGTGGCCCGCCCAACACCCAGACTTTAATCCAATCGAGAAGCAAAACCAAGAAATGTTAATGAATTGTGGACTTTGGTTGACTCCGTGCCACACAGATGTGAAGCAAATACATGCAGTGTGGTCATACAACTAAATACTGTACTGGTTTAGGGATTGACAGGACTCTGTGACTCTCGCACAAAGTCAGCTGGGATAGGCTCCAGCATACACTGCGACCCGAGTGAGGATAAGCGGCATAGAAAATAGATGGATGGATGGATTCCCAGGATTGCCAAATCCTTAGAAACAAGATGTCAAGAGTGCCGGGTCGTCTTTGTTTTCGGAGCATCTACCGCACCTACCGGTAGTAATAAGAGTGAATAATCCAGTTAGTCACATTGCACTGCTATTATTTTTAACACTACTATCAGTGAATGATGAATGTTGATACAAAAGCGTGACTGTGTTGTTACACTTGTGACATTGCAACGTGGAGCCCTTTTGCAATTTGCGGTGGTCTATACGGGTGTTTGAGGTTCAGACTATTTAGATGACCTCGAGAACTGCAGACAAAAACAGTAATTATCAGTAGTATTTATCTGTTTGATCTTTGCCATGACAAAAGAGTATGTGTTTTGATCATTTTGGAACCATGCTGAGAGCAGATTTGGACAGTTTTGACAGTTTTCCTGTCCTTATTGGTATGTCTTCAGAAAAGAGTTGCAGTTTTGTACACTATGAGTTCCTCCACACAGAACAGCAAACACTTTTGCAGAGAAAAATGTATCTATTTTGTGTTTCGATATTCCACTGGCGAGAAATGGGTAGTTCCCAACTAAAACCCACCAGATTCAATGGAACTTGTATGTCTGATGGAGTTGCATAAAATGGTCAAGGTTCATTTGTTTAGGACGTGCAAAGTAGTTGTCCATTTGCATTTCAAATGATTTAGTGTTGTTCTTTCGCAAGGTGTCAGGGACTCAGGATTGCAAGTCAGAGACGTTTCGGTTTCCTGAGAGTTGGTAGCGCCTAATGTTATTGCATTATTTTTCTCTTGCATTAGTCTGGTTTATTCTATTTCAACCCAGCCAGAGCACTAATGGAAGTTCTTCCATCTCTTTCAACCGTCCTCTTGCTGGCCAGTTGGGGGGCCGAGCGATGGCAGCAGACCCCATTAACAGCCTGTCCGTTGAGGGGTTCACCCAGAAGAATCTGGCGACTTCACCGGAGGTTGAATAATTCTCAGATTTTCCTCTTTCGTGATGATGTATCATCATTCATAACTTCTTATAACATCTTATGGATGAACATCTGTTCTACATCACAACGCATGTTTCTCAGAAAGTCATTCATCATGGAGATTCTGTTACCTGATGCAGTTATGCTGGGCATGTCTAACTTTGTTTAATCTATACCAACGTAGGGCTCTGAGGAATGGGTATTGGTTGAAAAACAAGACCATGACTGGAAAGCGAAAGAAAACCACTCTCCCACGTGTGATTCCTCCTGGGAGAGAAAACAACAGGAAAAAGTGACACACAACGCCAAGATGATGCATATCGAGGTGACAGGGTCTGACAGAAAAGAAATGAAAAGCCACATTGATGAATTTCCATCAACCAAATCAGCCAGAGAGCCCACTAGTAAAGGTCGCTTTGAGATTCAATTATTGGCAAACGCCGACTTGTCTCAGGACAAATCTCCGAGAAAACCACGCGAAGCCTCGAGCTCTGCACCGAAGGACAATGTGGCCGCAGTCTCACGACAGATGAAGGACTACATGGCTTCAAAGCCGAGAAAAAAGAGGCGACCCCAGAGCCTAAACGTCGGAATGCCCCCGGAGCTCGTCTCTGGGAAAGGAGAAAGCAATTCTACCGAAGAGGAACACGAGGACTCCGATGATAATACGGAAAAAAGATCTGAAACCGGAGATCATTGTCAATCAGCAGCAGTGGAGTTGGTGGAAGTCAATCGGGAACCAGAAAAGAGTGAGGCATTCCAGGCCTGTGAAGACAGCAACGTGGCAGTAGATCAAGTCAATCAAGATGCAGAACAATTTAAAGGAAACCAGAGCCAGCTTGGCCCAGCAGAAATAAATGGACCTGGACAAGTAGACCACGACATCTCATTTTTAGGTGTAAAAGGGGAGGCTGTGATTAAGATAAGGGGAAAAGGCTTTATCGACAATAAAGAGCTAGCAGAGGTAAAACTGCGACAGGTCCGGACACATGAGAGAAAGATAAGTAGCTCTGGAGCAGAGGATATTGAAGGCCTTCTGGGAGACAGATGTCAGAGAACCTCGCTCCACCGGTTGTCAGGCGGCCATCAGTCAGAAATAACCAGGATTGTTCCTCTCAAGCCGGAGCGGTCAAAGAGCGGAGCGTGTAAGGACGACAGGGACAAGACCGGGCCAGCCGAGCCAACACGCAATATAAGAAGAGAATACCGCTGGTCGGTTGGCTCTCCAGATGGAACCTCAGACCTCAACTGGACTGACGTCTCTGCGCTTCATCCACCATTTGAAACTGATGTGGAGGAGAGCATCACTAAGCAAGAGCATTCTGAGGATAGCAATCAGTCCTGCAGAGGGCCCTCAGAAAGTCATATATTTGCCTCTAAGAACTCATCGCTTCCCAAAGTGATTCCTCCAGCCCCACCAGTGAAGACCCAGAAGGCCCGAGAATCGGGACTCATACTACGCAACAGCCGGAATGTGGCCAGAGAGCCGAGCCTGGAAGCCGCCAAGAAGAGACATTCGGTAACTGCTGCTTTTCAGTCATTGGAAGTATCGCATCGCATGAGCTTCAGACAAGCATGGCTTTTTCCTTCTCTCTTTTTCACTGCATCCATCTTTAGGAGTAGTTGGAATTGTACGGTACCTCCATCTTGGTGGCCCATTAAAAAGCATGACTGCATTTGCCCCCCATCATGCACTATCTGTGCAAATCACCCTGGGCCGTGAATTTTGGTTTTCATTCATTCTTATTTTTTTTGCAGCTACAGTTTTTTCCGCGTTACATTTTCAGGCCTTTAAAATTGTTAGTGCCTCTAATGCCAGGAGACAACAATTTTCCTGTGGCATCACAAAATCTCGGCAAAAAGCCAACGGCAGAGTAAGGCGATGCTCATGGAGCTAATACTCGATGTCTCACAAGATATGTGAGTGATAAGTCTTGGATGATGCGTACGTCTTTCAGGATGGCCTTTGGATTTTATGGGTTTTTTGCATTGTGGAAGAAAAGGCTCATATTTGATTGCCCTGCTGAGTTTTTCCCGATTTCCATGTTATTGTCAAGCTGGATCACCATCTTGATTGCATATCATCCCCAAAAGAAAACAGAAACGTGCCTGGGATGGGGTAAACATCATTGCTACTCATTAAAGTCGCCACGGAAAACCACAAAGTTGACTGACGTGTTAAATTGGTTGTGGCACAGCTCACTGAGGAATTACAATTACATTCTTAAATGGAATCAAGATTGCAAAAACGTTGCATTCTGGGTTTCCGCTTACCCCGATACAAACGCTAACAGTGGTGACTCCGTTGACAGGCCTGCAGGCAGCGAGCAGATGGGCCGACAGCACAGTGCCGGTCGGACTGCAGGGCTTCAGACTGCAGCTAAATAGTCGGATTTTGCCACTAAAGATTTTTTGGACATTGCGAGACATTTTTCGCAATCCAGTTCATTTGCCGATTTTGTTTTGGTGGGATTTAACACTTTTATTTGCTGACAAACATCGAAGAAGACAAAGTGTGAAGCAAAAGTCTAACTGCCGACAACATAAAAGCACAAAATGAACACGGACTCGGTACAAGCCTGGACTTTGTCTTCCAGAGAGAAGATTATCGCCTGATGCTTTCATGGGGGCTTGCATGTCTTAACTCGACCTCGAACCAAATCCCAACACCGGCGCTCAACACACACATAACAACGCGTGGACATGAAACACGACAAAGTTATACGTAACCCTCACTTTGTCTCGGGCCAAAGCCATGTTGCGTTCACTGACATAATGGAACATAAACATGCAAAAACTATGGGATATTAACAGTAACCTTGATTTCCCCCCCAAAATACATACGCCTATTATTCAATACAGATTTTGACAAACAGCTTTTTTTTTAAAACTCATTACTGCTGAAAGTTCTCCGGGCCGTGGCCCAGCGGTCGGGGACACCTTTTTTTTTTTTTTTTTTTAAATCAAAGTAATTTTGAACGCAAAATACGATCACGATAATGATTAAGCTGTTTGGGGGATGACAGGCTGTTGGATTCCGCTCTACTGTAACTATTGAAGGCGGAACTGATACTTGTGCACAACATAACGTCACATTTCGTCGCCTCCCAGCAAGGGGCAGAAAGAAGGTGGTTAGAGAAGACAGTCGCCACTTATTGTTCAAGCATTTGGGAGTAATGCAGAGAAAAGGGAGGAAAGGTGAACTTTGCAAGTCGATTCCCATGCACACGCCTACATTTTCTCCGTAGATTTTAAATTAGGTGACACAGCGCTCGTATAAAAGCTAGTGGAGCCCTGGATTGGGTGGCTTCATTCCACTGATGGTATCTTAAAGAGCGCGCACGCACGCACTGCAATGGATGCGAAGTGAATAGACCCGACAGCTTTCATGGTTCCACATTTTGTCATCTCTTATCCTGTACGAACTTTTGCTTTGAGCTGTCCCGTAAATGTGATACTCTGACGTCCTGCGAGTGCCAACCGCCTCCCAGACCTGCATCAACCGAATTAGGATCAAACTGGGATCAGACCGTGTGGGAAAGTATGGCGTTACTGTCAACATGGGAAATTAATTGCTTGGACATTTTGCTGAATGGCAGTTCCTGTTGGAGATCAATAGTACTTTAGTGCTGACGTTTGGAATCATTCTTGCACATATTGCATGGATATTTTCTTGAAGCTTGATTCTGGATGTATACAACCCCTCAAAAAAAAAAGGGAACCCTTGAACCACACCATCCCACACGATGGTGTGGTGGTTTGCACATCTGCGTAAGAGAAGGATGCAGGATCCAAGTTTGAATCGTTTTTTGAACATCTCCGTGCTGAGTTCTCCCCATGTTTCTGTGGGTTTTCTCTGCGTACTTCCCACGTGACAAACAAGACTAACATGGCTCTAAATTGTCCGTAGTGTGAATATGAGAGTAACTGAAGCAGACAAGCGACTTGTTCCAATTTATTTTTGTCTTACGGACTTGCCTACTCCCACCTGCATGGTGCCAAGGCTGTAAGCACAGGCCCGCTTTGCTGGACTGCGGGTTCTTGTTCCATCTTCACAGGGTTTTGGCAGAAACATCCACAACCTGTGGCCTGCTATTGGTCAATTTGTTGGGAACTGGCAGCGTTTTCAGGAGATACTGATACGTGTACTGCTGTTGGCTTGGTAGCTCTTTTCCACCTTTTGACCTAAGGGGACCATGGCCTGTATGGACCTATCATCCTGGAGGACCAGGGCAACCTCTATAGGCGGCAAAGGTCTCATTTATGCAGTAGCAACAGCAGGTGGAATAGATTCACAATTGGTCTTCACTGGACAGGTTGATATTCTTGAAGCGCGTTCCCTTTATTTTTTACGCAATTCTTTTTTCATGCATGCACAGTCTCGATGTTTAGTACGTGCATGTTGATTTGCTCCGTGTGCATTTCTTCACCACAAGTGAGCTTGAGTTTTTGGGTCCCAGTCAGAGTGATGGAATGCATGTTTGTTTAAGGGCCTCAATCAATGTGTCTTTCTTCTGCTTCCACCTGCAGGAGCCCGTCCCTGCCCCCTTTGTTTGTGATGAGCCAGTCACTGATTCCAAGGTTGCTCATTTGTATTCAAAGCCATTCTCATTCGCTCCACCCTTCATTGCTACCGCTTATGGTAAAAGTGCACGAGTTTCAAATAACTGCAGACCTATTTTCTTGAGGCTAAAATGTGTTGATTTTCCCTGACTGTACAACTTCCTTTTACAGCTGAGCTAGAATTGAATGTGGGGGTTCAAAGGAGTCTTGTATTTTCTGTTGCTGAAATCATCTGTTTAAAAGGTTAAAAGGACATCCCTATTTGTCACACAGGGGAAATGTAAATTATACATTTATTTTAGTTAACTTTTGGCACGTGGACCTACAGTATTTGTCTACAATGAATGTATCGATGGGAAGCCCAGCATGCATGCTCCTCTCAACAAAGTTGCACCCATCCCATTTCACACCATCAGTCTGCCGTTGGTTAACTAAGAGTGGCCACTGTATCTGTACCCCTCCCAGAAGGAGCTCAGTGACAGCAAGCCCCAGGCAATTGTAACTCCTGAGGAGGAACAGGACCGGGACAACGTGGGCTGCATAAGACAGCCGCATTTGGGCATTGAACGCAAGTGCTCCAGCATGACAGTCAGCTCCACATCCAGCCTAGAGGCTGAGGTCGACTTCACCGTCATCACAGACCTCCATCCCTGCATGGACGACACGGCTAAAGGCTTGTCCGATTCGGGAGCGAAGGAGAGACAGCCCGAGGTGGCGCGGGAGGACTTTGAGGAAACATCCGGGTTCTACTCAGCGTGTCTTATGGGCTCAAGGGATAAATCTCCCATAGAGAAACTTCCTGAAGAGGGACAGTATCACGAGGTAGACAGATGAAAGTTTTCATCCTTCATCAACATTTCCTCATGGATTCACCCTGCGTGCCTTTTCCCTTTCATTATTTATTTTTCATTTTGCTTTTGGTCACTGTTTAGTTCAGGTTGATTTGTGCAGCCATTGTTATATTTTCCTTTTACTGCATAATCCATTTCATCAATCACTCTTTTGTTGAAGTTGCAATACAAATTGCAATAAGTCACTCATTTTAAAAATATGCGCACAGTTTTTCATGACTATAACACTGAGTCACACTCATTGTGAAGCACAACTTGACTCTTGCTATTTTGTTTCACAGCCCCCTGTGGCAAAGAGAGATGCCAGCGCTGTGAGTATGGCCCAGATGCTGAAAAGGGCTGACTCCAAGACAGAGTCTCACACCAACGGATCGGAGGTTCAAATCGTCTCACCACAGGTAAATCGACATTGGTATTATACAATCTATATATTATTTTTTATCTGTGGATTGCTACCCAATGAATGGTACACATGAATATGAGCTTTTTTTTCAAAGTCTGCGCAAGTGATGCTGACTGAATTCCTTCAAAAGTGCCACCTTATCAGTGTAGTATTATTACAACTGCTTCATCAAGTGTGCGTCTGCAGCAACCAAAGGATGACATCACATTTTGGCAACTGTGTCTTGTGTTGATATTATTGTACCACCAGAGGGAGACAAAACCTTTGTTCCTCAACAGCAGCATGGGACTTTAACCGCTGCAGGAGTTGGAGAATCATTCATTCATTCATTTTCTATGCCGCTGATCCTCATTAGGGTCGCGGGTATGCTGGAGCCTATCCCAGCAGACTTTGGGCGGGAGGCGGGGTACACCCTGGACTGGTCGCCAGTCAATCGCAGGGCAAACAACCATTCACACTCACATTCCTACCGATGGACAATTTAGAGCGGCCAATGAAGCTAACATGCATGTTTTTGGAATGTGGGAGGAAAGCGGAGTACCCGGAGAAAACCCACGCACGCACGCACGGGGAGAACATGCAAACTCCACACAGAGATGCCCAACGGAGATTCGAACCATGAACCTCCTGACTGTGAGGCCAACATGCCAGGCATGTTGGAGAATCATTTGAAACAAAACACAAACAATGCCCCGACATTTTATAGTTTATATACTGACATAAATTCATACCTCAATAAGAGACACAATATGGGCATACCTAAATTGCAAAACAAGGGTTGTTGTTTTCACACAATTTGTTTTCAGCCAAAATAATGCTTAGTTTATTTATACACTGGGAGTTTGTGATCAAACAATCTATCACAGAGCAGCACCATACTTGCAGTGACATTTCTAATACTGCTACTTGTGCCACAGAAATGTAAAGGCGGTTGAATGTATTACAAACACTTCTGACTTTTGCTTTATTGAACTTGGGCTCAAGATGGGAGGCGGTCACAGGACTGCTTCTGAAGCACATCAAGCCATTTTCTGCTGTCGTTGAATGTGGCTGACTTTTAGACAGCAAAAAGCAACAGGTCCTTTCTTGAGTGTGTGGTGCTGAGTAGTGGTTTGCACCTTCTGGCAACCTGAAGTTACTGTAAACTCATGGGGGCATCTCTGGATTCTGGAATTTCGTGAGGATAAGAAGACCCTGTCAAGCTGTTGATCTGCGGAGCAGTTATGAAAGGGGGTTTTCATTCATCAGAGAGGAAAGAATTCTGCAAGCATCCATTTCAGTTGTCGTCAATTGCCTCAGGTGTTCCCTTCAGTGCATTCCAATCTTTTTGAAAGGTATATAAGATGTGTTTACACCTAGAATTTCTGTTTGCCTGCTGGGTCCAGAACATTTTTCCATAAACGCAATGTTCCATTGCATATTATTTTCTATTTCTGATGACAAATTTTTCTGCTTCCTACAGAAACTCTCCTTCACACAAGAGGCCCCAGTCAGCCTTAAAGAAAATGGATCTCCAGTAAGTGATTTCAAAGGAAGTACTGCTGAATGTATCTGTGAGATGTGTCAATATGTGCAAGGTCAGCGTGTCTAACTTTATGAAGATGTAAATGTGTGAATGCTTTTTTGTACGCCTTCACTCATACTTGGCCTGTACAGATAAAAGCCAGCGAGCAAGGCAAAGAGAGTATTGTGTCTCCACTGAGCATCACTGCTGAAAGTGTCACCACCGCCACCACAACTCAAGTTACTAAGGTATTGTTTTGCTTTTCCTCACCACACACACACTGCAAGCAGGTAGAACAAGTGATGTGTCGATACTTGCATAAAGGGCGTGCATGCTGTTTGAGAATAGCAAATTAAAGAAGAAACATACCGTGCAATAATAAATGTCACAGAAGCTTATTTAGCTATTTCTGTCTACACATTGTAGACGGTCAAAGGAGGCTACTCGGAGACCAGGATTGAGAAAAGGATTATCATCACAGGAGATGATGACGTAGATCAGCATCAGGTGAGGAAGAGTAATCACAGGATGCATTGACAGTCAGCTGATCTTGAAACTTTGATCCTGTCTGTAGGCTCTTGCCATGGCGATCCAAGAGGCCAAGCAGCAGCATCCTGACATGCTGGTGACAAAAGCAGTTGTTATTAGGGAGACCGAGTCTCCCGCTGAGGAATTACAGAAGGTAAAGGACAACAAAGTCAGTCAGTATGTTTACATGCACAAACAATCGGAATATTACATACTGTACATTTGCTTAATACCAGCTTCTCAAAACATGAAAACATTTGAGATATACCGCGCTCAGATCAGAGACAGATGCAGTCATTAGAAACCAGATCCTGCTTGCATGTAACACTTTCATCAATCAATCACTGGAGTGGGCTTTCTACGCATGCGCCATTCTCCGTGAAGGGTCATGGCGCCGATCTTAACAACAGTAAATTTACAAGTGAAGAAAAGAAAGCCACAGGGAAGAGGGATGTTTACTTTACACCAACAAAGAAACACATTACAGCCACAGAAGCTGGAAGACATTAATACTTAGCGTATGGCTAAAATAAAAACCTACCTGTTTAATTAGCAGAATGTTCTCAGATCAAGCCAGTTTTAAAATGTGATATGGGGCCCGAGCACATCCCCGGTGGGTAGAAATATATGAAACTGCTGCATTTTCTCTAACATGACAAGCTCAAACACACCTCCAAAATGAAAATGGCCTTTCTAAGGAAGAAGAAGTTAATGCAGTAACAAAGTATGGGTTCCAACCCAAACGCATACCTGTCTGGAGGACAATAGGTGTCTCTGCAGATTTCTAGATACATATGTACTTGTACATACAAGTCATTTGGGTGGGTCTCCTCCTTTGCCAAGGTCTGGAAGAACCATACTGTTATCCTTAGATGAAAGGAAATTGGTTAGGCGACTCAGGAACAACCCATGAACCACCAGGGATAAACCTTGCCCTAAATTAGAAACTGCAGCACCTGTGTTTCTGTGCAGTTTTTTTATTTGTTTTCATCTCCATGGATGAAAGGGTGCTGACCAAGAAGGAAGCACCTGCTCCCAAATCAACACCTTCAAGTTAGAATGACATTTGCAGCTGCCCATGTGGACCAGCCAAATGCCTTCTGAACAAAATTTGAAATCAGTTAAATGTGTAAAAACAATTTTTGTAAACCTCCAAATGAAATTTATTTGTCAGAGGCACTGGTGCGGTGCGCTGCACCAAGTGGATGGAACCATTACAAATTCTAAAAAATCAACTCCAATCAACAGCTAGATTGCTGATTTGGTATTTTTTGGTTTTCCAAAATGACACACACCCAACCTGTATTCGTCTTCCATTTGCAGTCCTGATCGGACGTGGTGGCTCCTGAGGCGGGGGACATGAGAGGATCCTCTCCCGGTGCAGCACGCCACCAATCTGATAAAAGGACTTTGCGCTCCTAAGACTATCTACACTGACAGAACAGACTGTGAGCCACAATGCAGTAGATCGCCTCCTCTGTCCTTTGAGACAAAGCGACTGTGACTCTGCTCCGATTCTGACCCTGATCCGGACAGCCTATATCAACCCTGATTGGTCAGGGAAGATCATCTAATGGGGGATTATTTGGTTAGAGGTGTTGGCAACAGTTTCTTCAGTTAGATTGTTTGCATTTGTTCTTTACTGCAGATCTCCCTTGCTTCATTATCATTTATTTACAAATGACTTCTTCCTATATTACGACCATCTCACCTGCACCATTCCCATAGAGTACATAAAATAAATAACCTATATAAAGGAAATGGATGGGATGAAACAAGGGGTGATAGAGTTTTCACCATGTTGACACCTTTTGGGTAATGGCACCTTCACACGTCTTACACGAAGTTTTTACATTTTTATCTGAAGAACATTAAACTTCTGTCCAGTCTTTGCTTGATACGTTAATCGGTATACTATCAGATTATTATAATCTGCATGATTCAACTACAAAACATCAGAAGGGATTATATATATATGTATATATTGAAAGAAAATACATGGACGGTCTCATGGAAGCAAATACATTTTTATGTCGGGGAATAAATTGGTCCACTATGCAGTACTGGTATGTCGAGGCAAGACGACAAGAAAACTCCAAAGGTTAGTCTACCAATTTGCGGCGGACCCTTTCGGATTTTCACAGACTCTGCTGTAAAACTGAAACTTTCGCGGGGGCCAACTGTCTTCAACTGCTGAGGATCATCATTCTTATTCCATTTCTGTTATTGCTATTACAGATTTCATTGAAATGCTCTGTTTCTGGGGCCAATGATTTCTAAATGTTTAATATGTTTTAGAAATGTTTATGCTCTTGTTTTTATTGTTTCCTTAAATGCCTAATTCTACTTTATTTGTCTTACATGATCCAATATGGTTTACATGTTCTACTCGGTGTGAACATGCTTTTATGCTACTCCTGTATTTGTTATTTTGCTATAGGTGCTGTGTGTAGTGGCAAACTTTGTTTCGCAATTAACTGAATTGAACTCCAGAAAAAAAGCCGACCTGCTGATTTTGTTAAATCAAATCCATACTGGAAGTACAATAGGTATGAATTCCGCTGTTACTTTTGATTTCATATGCTGACCACATGGGTGACACAAAAGACTGCAAACATTACAGGGATACAGTATTGTGACCTTATTCCAAATTGGATTATGACATTTTGGAGCCCCGTTCCGCAATGTCAGAAAGAGTACATCACTGGTAGTGGCACCTATTGCTTTTGTAACCTTGACACGCTTGCTCCATGAAAGTCAACTACGTGAACCACTACACTACCAACGGCCAAAACTACAAAAATTCATTTTTTTCGTTCTTTAGTTTTTTCAGGAAACTTTTTGGAGCGCTTGTGGATGTGAGAACGAAGCGGGACATAAGCGCACTCAAATATTATGTTGTGCTCGTCATTTTTGAAGGTAAAAATATGTCCTTTAAATATCAGGCACATTTGTGCAGTGATTCATGTAGCGTACCTAACTTTTCAACCCATCCACAGTTGCCCAGTGATTGACATGTGATCAGTTAAGTTTTTCATTCTATTAGCTCCAGCCCCTGTTGATATGGAAACATAGACAATGGTTGTATACTGTATCTACCACAACATCCCTTGCTAGTCTTGCAATGATTTACATTAGCCTGTGTTATTCTCATGCCTTTTCAGTGTTTCCCACAGGACTGCAATCTAGGGGGCCACAGCAGCACGCTGCTCGTTGAGAAGAGCAATATGTGTCTCTAAATGTCTTTTCACTAGGATGGTCACTTAAGATTATCGGGAGGGGTCAGCTTACTCGCTAAATATAATCACTATCTTGGTCCCTCCGGCTTAGTCTTGTTCTCTGGCAGACCAGCTGTGTGAAAATGCGGAGTTTTAATGCATGCAGCTACTGTGCAGAGTCGTACCGACAACCACATCCACAGCCAGTCCCATTATGATGTGTTTGTGAGGGCCAACTCTATTTGTGGTAGTCCAAACACACGAGTGTAAGGGAAACACTGCTTTTCATTGTTTTTCCTCTTTAAAGTATTATTTATGGCAGTGCTGATAGTGAGGCCTGTGCTGCTTCTTCCAGTGTAGAATGCTTAACACTCGTCGTGTGAAATAGCATACTTGACCTTCGATACTATACCTTGCATCGCCATGGTCCACATAAATCCCTCTGATAGAGCCTGAGCCGCGTTGCCGTCGGTGTTAATCTTGCAGTGGAGCACGGTGCTTGTGAGAGTCGCAATAAGCAGACATTTATACTTATCAGCTGTCCTCCAAAAGGGAGAAAACTGTGAACCGTAATTCTTATCGAAACGTAATAAAAAACTACAACACGCAGTCTGCGATAGTACAAGCTGAACCGACAGCTTGTGATATTGTCATTGTCCCGTCCTTACATCCTGTCCCACTACGGAGTAGATAACCAGTATGTGTGTTATATACAAAGATGCCGCAGTTTGTAACACTTACGCTTTAGACCGGGGAACAATATCTGCCGTAGTACCGGACACACTACTTTTGACTATGTCGATGAAGAGATTGCACACAAAATGTGCTGAAATGGAGCCTAGAAGAGCCTTGCCTCTTTAGTAATATTCACATTTATGAGTGTTATCCTGTAGAATATGTCGGAAGTGTCACAACTAGGAGCTAGGAATGTCACATAAATATGTGCCTTATAATTGGAGTGCAGGAGCCAGAACTCCTGTGCTGATGATCACAAGGCATATACTGACAAAGACAACAAAAAGTGTATATGTGTCCGGAGGGGATGTGACAGCAAATAAACCGAAGTTAGTTCAGAAAGTTGCAGGAATATATCAGTACAGTTCAAGTACAAACCAGCGTTAGTACAGATAATTGGAAAAAGCTTTGTTCTGCTCCGAGCATCAAACACAATTCACCATCAACTCGAAAAGGCTTTTGTAATACATGCATGGTGGTGTGTATGTACTGTATCCGCTGTCAGTCTACAATGAAAACATACATGCATAAATAAATGTCTCAATATGCTACAAAGCCCGTCTTGGATTCTCATTCTAATACCATTATTAACCCAGCAACGTCTATTAAAGGCTAATTACAACATGATATACAATGGTGTGAAAAACTTTTCCCTCTTCCTGACTTGTTATTCTTTTGCATGTTTGTCACA
>QODF01000067.1:1963877-1976856 GCA_024372805.1 Oostethus manadensis
GTAAAAGACTTGTTGCAAGTTATGGCAAACGTTTGATTGCAGTTATTGCTGCTAAGGCTGCCCAACCCGTTATTAGGTGCAGGGGCAATTACTTTTTCCACACAGGGCTGTGTGGGTTTGGATTGTTTTCTCCCTAAATAATAAAAACATTCATTTAAAAACTGCACTTTGCGTTTACTTGTGTTATCTTTGACTAATACTAAAATGTGTTTGATGATCAGGAACATTTAAGTGTGACAAACATGCAAAAGAACAACAAGTCAGGAAGGGGGCAAATCGTTTGTCACACCACTGCACGTGACCTGCACCACCTTATTATTCTGAGGTTACACTGCCATCAAGTGGCCACTTTTGGTACACGTATCATAACTGATTTAAACCAAGAACTGGATACTCTGATGTTGTCTGGCACCAAAAAAAAAACGCCTAAACATGACGACTTAATTTCTGTCACTCTTTTTGTTTTGTACCAGAAACGTGCTGCCAATTGAACTGAAGAGGTTTCATTAATTCAAAAACAACTGAAACGGCGGCGTTCACGGTTAGCATTTTTGCTAACACATCGGTAACCGATACCTCACGTGACGCTTTCCGTAACAATTTACAGGCTAACAGCGCCGATGTGGATTTTTCCCGTAGCTTGTTCTGTGCTCATTTGGCCACGAAATACAAGCACAACAGTTGGACCGTGATGTTTGACACCCTTTTAAAAGGCTTTTCTTTCAAAAACCTGATGAAAGATGAGCTAGCTTACCACACACGATGACATTTGGGGGACCACACGCAGCCTGGGGTCGGGGTTGCCAGATGGGAAATGACCGCATATATTACCGGAAGTTGGAAATGATGGCATTTAGAGGACATTTATCGCGCATAACCGTTTTGACAACGCGGGGAGCCGTCCGCTGAGGGGAACATCACCACAGACCTGTCGTGTAACGTGTAGAAAACAGCTTATAATGCAATTGCCACTGGCAGAACAGCACCCCCGCGTGGGGACATAGAGGCACAGCATCTGGCGCCGTGTGGCCTTTGTTTTGCTAACTGTGTTTGCTAATAGCCCCGTATTGAAGGGGTCAAATAATCTCAAATTAAAAAAAAAATACTTTTTAATTCACGACCCTAATGAAGACAAGCGGCATAGAAAATGAATAAATTAATATTGATTGTACAGTGGGTGAAATTATTGAGCAAATTTTCCAATCCTGTCACATCTGGCAACGCTGCTGGCTCTAGTCACGTGACTGTCACATGCCACTTTCACGTCAACAAATCCAAGCGCTACAAAATAAAAAAAATGTAAAAAATCTGCAATTTAGAATTATAATAAGTGCAAACAAAAAATGTTCAGCCTAACTATGATTACGATTAATAATCATATTTACAATTTATATTGCATTTATTGACAGACTGCGATATCGCGATAGTGATTATATTGAGCCACACAAATAAAAGCACATATAGTACATTACTGCACCCACACAGGCTACAGTAAACAAACGAAAATAACCACAAAAAAATACTATACGTACAATAAGTACAAATATATGCATATATAATTAAATATATGGCAGATATAAATATCAAATACACATGTAAACAGAAATTAATTTGGCTCATAAAGGAGTGGTTATTAGTGTTGAAGATAATAATTTGTTTGGATAGAACATTTTGTGCATTAAGAGAGTCAAAGAACTTTGTGGACCTGTCGCCAGAGAGGGGCGGCGCTCTAGCAACACCACCACTCTCGCCCAAGTGTCCTATGCTGTGCATTGAAAGAGACAAGATTCTGGAGGCCTGCTTGGAGAAGGCGGGCGATCTCCTGGAACAGAACCTCAGCTTGTCTGCCCTAATCTGGTTATTCTACTCTGAGTGTCCTGTGCTGTACCAGACAAGATATTCAACATAAAAAATAAGTGCATGTAAAATTGTATATTTGAGAGTAATCCCCCCCGATCAAGTTCAAATCTTTGCCCTTCACTTCCTTTCACTTTCCTTTCACTTCTACAAGCGTGAGTGTGCATGGTGTGTTGAACAAAGACACGGCAGCACAGCACGTCAGACATGATGAACGCAGCAACCTAAATTACATGGTGTCTTTGAACGCAACCTTAGACGACGATTGCGGGGCTGCACGTGAAGCCGCATTGGGTTCCAGTCGTCACAGGCTGCAGCAGACGGGGGTCAGACAAGCGTATTCGTAGCTAGACGGAGACGGAGCGAAAATGCCGCGTAGATGCGTCTGCTTTGGTGTCCCCGTTTGGCTTGGGTTCCCGTGGCAACGCGTCCTGTCTTGGTTCGTAGTTTTCTGGGGCAGGTATTTCTTGCTCGTAAATACCTGTACTTGGCAATGGGGGGGGGGCTCAAATACTTGACCAATATATTCCTTCATGCCCCACACTTAATGTGCGTTATCCAATACTGAGTTGGATCGACGCAAACGAAGGTAAACAACAACAGAGCCTGGCGTCGTCGTATAAATCAAAAGCCTTTATTAACACAATATAAACAACAAAGCAACAGAGGAAGGCCTCGCGCCGAGCCCACAGGACACGGCGGGCAGGCTGACGGAGACGGAAGCGCGGCGGCGGGGCCAGCGATTGTTCACGTGTCATGGCGCACACACAACACACATAAAACCCGGCATGACCCATTTGAACGTTCCTGTGAAGCGAGACGACTACGCACAGTCATGCTGAGCAACAG
This sequence comes from Oostethus manadensis, assembly GCA_024372805.1. Classification (NCBI taxonomy): domain Eukaryota; kingdom Metazoa; phylum Chordata; class Actinopteri; order Syngnathiformes; family Syngnathidae; genus Oostethus; species Oostethus manadensis. The sequence goes on from QODF01000067.1 coordinate 1,966,584, forward strand.
TTAGTATGAAACGGTTATACATACAAACCAAATAAGTCACCTTTTTTAGAAAGTTTCTCTCATATAAATGATTTGAAGTGTACAAAACAGTATATTACATATTCACTGATGCATGACTCAGCGCAAGACCCAGTAGCCTACAGTGCACTTCCCTAGAGCATAGTGCTACATACGGACTGTGCAGCACAGCCGTTCCGCAGGGCATCCAGAGACTATGGCCGGGGAAAAGGAAAGATCAGCAGCATTGTCTTTAACTTTTTAAAAACTGCACCGGAACTCATATATTACACAGAGCAGACCCCCCCCCCTAAATTTCCCCCCCAAAGCTGACGACATCAACACAGCAGCATGTAAACATCACTGCGGCTGCATCATAGTTCTATGCGTCTCCTGTCCTCGGTATACATTATGACAAGTTAAGGCTCTTGCAGGACCTGAGGGTTTTGAACATATGATGAGGCACACAGAAGGCAAAGAACAGAATTCACACAAGGCTAACCAAAAGAAAGAGGAGCATGGGAAGTCACCAGAGCAGGATGGGAACCCACCAGAGATGCATCGCTTCTGCTGATCGTCGAAAGGATGCCTGGGAGAGATGTTCTATTACCGAGAAGGACTTGCACTAAAATCCCAGCTAACCGTTTAGTTTGGTCAATGTATCTCACAATAATATGCAAATTTGAAAAAGTTCTGAGCAGCTTCAACATGCAAACAGAAGAAATGGAAGTGAGTGAGCAATTTGTTGCCAATCAACAGCAAAGTCAAAAAATAGGCTGTTCATCAACTGATCGAAGCTTGAAGAGCGCAGCTTTGAGCAGACAAATTCTTGGCAGAAGGTCCTTTTCTGTCAGGTGCTGTCACCATCTCTGTCTAGATGGCAAAGTCAGAAAAGCTTTCTCTCTTTGAACGCGGTCAAATCTGCATAAGCAGGGCCTCTGGCAGCGCGCCATTGCTGCCGAGGTTGGACGCAGTAAGACGGTCATCTGGACCGTCTTAAAAGACCCTCAGGGCGGTGGAGCAAAAACGTCAAGTGATACACCCGACAAAATCTCACTGTCCTTGAGTCGGAGTGTCCGTCAAGACGCATGACCGTCTTCGGCCCAGATGAAGGTTGTTGCTTTGCCGAGTACGGTTCAAAAACCATCAGGCCGGTCTTCAATTGCCCGCTTGGAATTTGCACAAGAGCACCAAACATGCAGACTTTGGAAGGAGGTTTTATTCTCTGATGGCAATAAATGTTACCTTGACGGTCCTGATGGCGCCATCATGATCTTTCAATGGAACAACTGAGTTTTATGTTGTATAGGGGCGTCAAACGGCAGCTGGTGATGTTGCGGGGGGGAATCCTTCATGACTGAAGGCCCTCATTGACTGGGTTTTTCAACAGGACAATGTGACAGTTTGCCTGACAAAGGACTTCTTCCAGGAGAACAATGACACTCTTTTGGACCATCCTCTGTGTCCTCTTGATTTAAATCCAATTGAGAACATCCGTCCATCTTAGAGTCACGGGTATTCTGGAGCATATGCCAGCTGACTTTGGCGGGAGGCGGGGTACACCCTGGACTGGTCGCCAGTCAATCACAGGGCAGACAAACAACCATTCACATGTTTTTGGAGGACCCGAAGAAAACCCATGCAGAGAGAACTTGGAAACTCCACACAGAGATGCCCAACGGAGAGTCGAACTCAGGTCTTCCAAATCTCCTGACTGTGTGGCCAACATGCTAGCCTCTCGACCTCCCCGAGTTGAGAGCACTTTATTCTTTATTTCGTTATTTCAAAAGGGACAGTGCATAGTCACGAACCCTTACATGTACATATTCCAGAAGTAGCCCAAAGGCCTCGGTAGTCCACGGCAAGTCATTTGGGGATGGATGGCTAGAGAAGTTTACAAAAATTGACATCAGTTCCAGATAGTGGATACCTTCCGTGAAGCCATCTTCACCACCTGAAGCAACATTCCCATTAGCCTCCTGGAAACACCGGCACCAAGCATGCCCAATCCCTTTTACAAAAATGCCGCAGATACTCAGTCCTTTTTTGAATTTCTATTTTAGCGGGTTCGTTTTTTTGAGTTATGGTCTTAAACTCTTAGATCGGTTTTATCTCGACTTTATCAATCATCTCCAAGGGAAATTCATGAAATTCATTCATGAACAGCCTATTTGATGGTTAATGGTTGTTTGCAACAAAATGTTTAACCAAAATATTTGCCCTGTCACTCCCATTCTGTCTTTTTCTAGCTCTACTTTGAACCTCCTGCAAATTTGTTCACGTAGTCGTAAAAGTTCGATCAGGAGCATATGGACGACTTTTGCGCAGCCAGGCTGGAAATCATAGCTGTCAACATTTGCATTTGAAAATAAAGAAAATTTTCTGATCTTTTGTGAGATTTGATTAAAAAAAAAAAACAATTCAGTGGGAGGGCCAGGGGAAAAAGGGCAAACCAGGCAGGATGGTTTGCAGGGTATGGTGGGAGTCTGTTTGTCAACGGTTGTTTGTCTATCCGCTTTGTGAATGATTCACGACCATTCCCAGGGAAAAATTCCCCCCAAATTCCGTTTTTAAACCACGACAGTAAAAAGGAAAAACTGTCACGTACATTGTGGTACCAGTCAAATGTTTGGCGAGGCTTTCCCATACAATACCACGATAAAGTGTCTCCCAACTTTTGACTGATAGTGTATGTTCTGTAGATCTGGACAAAATATGGTTATTTAATTAATAAGAGTTATTATCACACTATAGCGCCACAGTGAGGACACTTTGGATTGGGTTCGCCCAGTGACAATTCTCCCAATTGGACTACATGTTTCCCGGGTTCGGAAAAGTCCTCGGGAAAATTTGAGCAAGCCAAACAGATGAACTCCTGACAATAAAATGTAGATATAATATGTGCTATTTTTTAAGACAACAGGTTCATTGTCAAACTCCGTTCTTGGGGAAATGATATGTTATCGGTCGTGTACGTGCTTAAATGCATTCGGTCCAGTATGCAAAGACTGGCGTTGAATTAGGTTTTGGAAGAAAAAAACTGTACAAATAAAAACCACTTGGCATGGCCTACAAAAAGAAGCATACAAGACATGTTCTCTTTCTCTTCTTACGAAAGCTGCTTTGGTTACAACAGAGTCGTGGCGTCCGTCGGAGTCCCACACACAGCCAAGGGGTTGTAGGGGACTCCTTCCCAGACGTCTGACTTATTTTCCCCCCCCATCCGTCTGTTCCTTTTGCCTCCATTGCCAATCAAAATGAATTGGTGTAGTTACACCGGAGTGTTTGCCATCTGCTGAAGACGCTCTCCATTGCCGATGCGAGGTCTACCGAGAGCTGTTTGTCATAAAGATGTCCGCGCTGTGAGAGACAGTGCTATTGTACTGAGGGCTGAAAGAGTGGAGACCTTGGACGCTGCGCCGACTGCGTTGGGACCTGAAACGGTAAAGAAAAGACACAGACTCTCAACACGTTTGTCGCGCCTTATTGTTTTGAACACTCCGGACCAGGGGTTTTCAAAGTCTAACATTGTGGGCCTCCCTCAGAGGAACCAGATCGCTACCACAGAATGTTAAAATGGGTTCAAAATTTATGATATCGAAAATTGATAACGGATATATGATGACCTTGGAATTGGTTATTTCATTTTTTTGTTCTGGTTGTGGTTGACCTTCAGCTTCCAGTGTCTTTTATTAGATGTTTGAAGATCTTGGCTGATATTGGCATAAAAAAGGAATATAGATTCATATTGGTATAATCATTTCTGCCAACAATGATATCGGTGCTGCAGTGATGACATGGTCCAAGCTGGGTTTTCTATATCTCAGCCCAACCGCTCGAGACTGATGGTCGTCCCACAGAGATCGGGTTCTCTCCAAGGCTTCTTCTTCTTCTTGGTTTCAGCTTGAGTCACCGACAGATGGTCAGATGTTCTCCTTTTGGATTTTTTGGTAGAGAGCAGAATTCGTGGTTTGATTTATCACAGCGAGTCTTCCAGGTCTTGAAACGGTCCAAGACCATCACACCACCACCACCATATTTTACTCTTGGTATGATGTTCTCTTTCTTTTACGTCAAATGGAACACACGCTTTCCAAAAAGTTAAACTTTTGTCTCATCAGACCATTTCTCTCAAATGTCTTGGGGATGATCAAGATGTTTTCTGGCAAAATTGGGACAACCCTTTACGTTCTATTTATTCATCGGTGGGTCTGGTCTTGGAACTCTGCGATGCAGGCCATTTTTGCCCAGTGTCTTTCTCATGGTGGAGTCATAAACATGGACCTTAACTGAGGGAAATGAGGCCTGCAGTTGTTTGGATCTTGTTGTGGGGTCTTTTGTGACCCCTTGGATAAGTCGTCGCTACTTTTCGCTATCAAGTTTTCAAAGTCTAATACTGTGGGTATCGGTATCAGTAATGAAGTTCTGGACAATATCGGTATAGCAGAAATGAAAGCCAACATGAAAGGTTTTCTTTATCACCTTTTATTGTTTTAATGAAACACCCTAGAGATCAGGGGTTTTCAAACTCTAACGTTGTGGGTTTCCCTCCTAGGAGGCTTAAAAATCATTTGTATAGTTCATAATGGATGCATTATGGCTTATTTATTTTAGGTGTTTTTTTATGGCAACAATTGTTGGAAAATAAGAACTGCTGTCAGCGTGGTTGTGCTTGACCTTAAAGGAAAAGTGCAGGTTTTTCGGGTCATTTTTCCCATCATACACAACTCTTATGTGAGACGTAAAACATCCTTCAGGTTTGCGTGCATTCTAAAAATATCAAAACAGCTAAAAACAGGCATCTCATCAATGCACGTAATCGGACACACCTCTTCTGTGGACGAAGCCTGCTTTTAAAACCAACAAAGTTTTATGAATTTCTATCTACGCCTTCACCGGTGCAGAAAGGAACGCTATACCGAGTGCTAACGTTTCCAAACTCAAAAACAACACAGCAGCAGTGGAGGCAGCTCCAATACGTAGCTACCTTTCGCTGTTGAGCGAGTGTGTGGTGAAGCCAGTTGGAGTGGTGTGACGGGGTGTCACTACGCCACTAACGTAGTTCTTGGGTGTAACAATAATAACATTGTCCCTGCAGCTTGGTTAATATGCAGGTCACATTATGTAAATGGGGCGCTGGCGGGGCTTTTCGGGGTTTTTTTTCTTCAAAAGGAGAGGTAGGTATGTCCCATTTTCAGATGCCTCTGTTTTTATATCTTTAGAACACACAGAAATGTTGTGTTCATGTCTCACATAAGGATTGCAGATGATGGACACAATTCCATACAAAGTGCAGTTTAAGTGTTTAAGTGTTTCCATTGGACTTTATAACAAATAAAGTGTTCCATATGGCGTTTTAATTAAACAATGGTCGTATGCAGCATTTCATTTTTGCTGCTCCTTCGGTGATGACGATCGCTAATCTGCTGTTTTCGGGCAGCAGCAGGGTGGCGGATAATGCAGCCCAGCAGCGAGGACACTAACTATCTCTCCACTGACCTGGTATCCCTGGGATGGTGATCTGCCGACTACTGCTGCCCTCCCCTCCTTCGCCGAACGGTTTTATCTGGATGATATAATCCTCATCGGTGGGCAGAGTGAGCTCCACTGACGTGGTGTTTGTCTCCATGACATTGGGGCGGCTGTGTTGGTTCTTCTTGTACAGCACCTAAGCACAGTCCGATCGGGGAGCACAGGCAGTTGAAGGCAGCGTGGCAACAAACATGACCCGCAAAGAAGATAAAACAAGCGACAGGGTGTTTACTTTGTAACCGGTGACCTCCGACTCATTCTCCAGGGCTTTGACCTGCTCCCAGTTTAATATTATCTTGGAGTTGGACGCGTTCCACATGACTTTACCCGGAGGCTGGCTCGGTGCTGCGGTGGAAAAAAAAAGCCCCAACGTTATTCACATGGAACAAAAGCTGTAAACATGTCGAAAGCAGACGAGGGTTTGGATTGGATGTGCTACGTACGTGGCTTTTTGGTAGTAATGCTGACTGTGCCGCTGGGGGGTCCCGCCCCGGCAGTGTTGTAGGCCCTCACCGAGATGTAATATGTGGTGCTGCCTTTCATGCCGTGAATAACAGTTGACGTCTGATTTCCCACAGTTCTTTGCACATCGGCCGTGTCGTCCTTTCCACCCCTCACCCAGTACCGCAGCTGAGAAGCAAAAAGGAAGCACCAGGGAGGTGAACGCAACACAAAAACCACTTTTACAAGGATTCGCGGCTCCACCCTGTCAATCAAGTGGAAACCAGGCAAAGCTGGGCAGAAGATGCGGAATTGTTACCTTCTAGGCATCTTCTGCCTTGCTGAGTGTGAGCTACTTTACCTGTTGGACACGCATGCCACTTTAAGTTGAGAGGTAGACAGTACTGTCACGCCACAAACGTAAAAGCCAAAAAGTGAAACAAATGGGAGATATATTCAAACACTTCCCCCGCCCCCCAAAAAATACTAATAACAGGTTTTCTTTGTCACCATGGTTGTCGGGGCAGAAACAGCAGGCACGCTTGGCAGCCCAAATATAATTTGACTTTCCCTGCAAGAACGCTTTCCACACACCCTGCTCCTCTGCTGACTCTGACTGGTCAACAATTTATATATCTGCCACCTCGCGCACTGGATGGATGGAAACAGCTCCTATGTCCGCATCCGGGATTTCAGAGATTACAAAGAAAAGGTATGCGTTTTTAGCCAAACCTTGCGTAAACAAAAGCCGCCACCGACTGTAGAAACAACTCTCGTGTGCTTTGCTGCAAACCCTCCAGTTTCACTGCCCCAACATCTCATTTCTGCACCCAAGACAGTGACCCTGCAATTTTATTTCATGACAAAGTCAACAATTAAAAATGCAATCATTCCCACAACGCCCGTCCATATGCTGCCTTGACGAGGTACCCGCTAGATTTCCAAAGTCTGTGCTGAGTAGTTTGCTACCACAACTAACTCTCTGATCAAGAACCCCGGTGCATGCAAAGTCTCAGCTTTGAGTTCTGCTAGACCTGTGTGCTGCCTTTGACACTGCTGACCTTGTGATTTTATTAAAGAGGTTAAAAAACTTGGTGGGAATCTCCGGTACAGCTCAAAACTGGTTCCAGTCCAATCTGGCGGACAGGAAGTACTTTGTTGGAATTGGTAACTGTGTCTCATTTAAAATGGCAATGACCTGTGAGGTTCCCCAAGGGTCAATCCTGGGACCCCTATTGTTCAATCTGTGCATGCTTTCTTTAGGCCAGTTAATATGCACCTGCAATGTGTCCTACCACAACTACGCAGATGACACTCAGATCTACGTGTCACTGACGGCAGGTTTACACGGTCCTGCAGATTTACTTTGTCACTGCATCAGACAAATCAGCGTGTGGATGCAAAACAACTTTCTCCAGCTGAACTCAGACCAGACTGAAATCCCACGGAAACAGAGAGAAATTGCCATTCGCCTCGAGACGCATTCTCTAACACCCGCTCATCAGGTTAGAAACCTGGGGGTAATAATAAACTCAGACCTGAACCTTAACAGCCACATTAACTCAACACCATCAGCAGCATTTTATCACCTAAAAAACATCGCCAAAATCAACGGAATAGTGTCTAGGCCAGATTTAGAAAGACTAATCCATGCTTTTGTCTCCACCAAGCAAGACTACGATAACGGCCTTCTCACTGGGCTCTCTAAGTAAGCTGTAAAACCGCTGCAGTACGTCCAGAATGCTGCTGCTCAAGTCCCGACAAGAACCAGGAAATATGACCATATTAGTCCAGTACTCAGTTCTCTTCACTGGCGCTCCGAAAATAGACTTTCAAACAGCTCTGCTTGTCTTTGCATGAACTTGCGCCAAAGTACATCTCTGACATGTTAGAGCTCCATAAACCATCCCGGGCTCTGAGAAGCTCAGGGAGTGGTCTTCTAGTCTTAGTCAGGACTAAACATGCTGAGGCTGGGTTTCAGTTTTCTGCTGCCAAAAATCTGTGCGTCTTCCAAAAGATGTGCGACAATCCTTAACTTTGCCAATGTTCAAATCCCGGCTTCCGCTCAAATTCGCATTTGACAACTGAAAGTATTTTGTCTGCACTCTACATTTTTAATTTTGTTGTTTTATGAAATGATTAATGGGATTTCACGGAATTACTTTAGAAGGATTTTACAACTTTTATGGAATGATTTTATGAAGTAATTTGTGTGAAGCACTTTGAATTACACTGTGTACTAATTGGGCCCTAGGAATAAACTTGCTTTGCCTTGCCTAGAATATGGAGTATACACTAAATGATTCTTCTTTTACTTCTAAATTCATATGCAAATAGGATTTTACTGTAGTATCATAAAGATAACATTTTTTATTTGTCAGTGAAATTGAGGGATGGCATTGTGTCTTGGGGCTCCTTGGATTTCTGATATCAATCTCGTTACTGTCATAATTAGTATGCCAGGTGAGCCCAATTAAAAAAAAACTACTTAAAAGTGATGTTCCACATTATTAAGGATGCCACAGATTCCAAGAAATATGGGAAAGAAAAAGGATCTCTCGTTCTGTACGTTCCGTACAAAAACTTAAGCATGATCGTAGATATTTGTGGCTGGTTCAGACGAAAGCCGAGAGATCACCTGCTAAAAAGCCGTTACAAAGCAGCAAACGAGTGTTTGAAGCTGCTGGTGCCTCTGAGCTCTAGGATCCTCCAGAGGCTTTCAGTAAATCATTTGGGCACCCCTAACCAATACTGACAAACACAAACGAATGCAGTGGGCCAACAAATACATTAAGAGTCATTTTCAAACAATCCTGTTTACGGATGAGGGGCGTGCAGCCTTGGGTGGTCCCGGATGGAGGAAGTGATCTCTGGCCAGCATATCTCAACCTTCTCAAGAAGGTGGCTGAGTCCTGTTGGATGGGAATCATTAGGAGACAGCTAGTAGGCCCTTTATGGTCAATGAAGGTACGGAAAATGACCTCAGCAAAGTATGGAGAGTTTCTGACAGACCACTTTCTTCCATGGTACCTTCTGTAGAGACACCTTCATACATGAGGTGCATCGTCATGCATGAAGGTGGGAGGAAACCGGAGTACCCGGAGAAAACCCACGCACGCACGGGTAGAATATGCAAACTCCAAACAGAGATGCCTAACAAAGATTCAAACCCTGAACCTCCTGACTGCGAGGCCAATGTGCTACCCACTCGTCCACCGTGCGGCCCTGTTCAGACAAGATGTTCAGACAGCTTGCAAAGAAATTCAAGCAGGAGATGCTCCAAAAACTCAGAAGCTCAACGTACAAATTGGTACGAAGGTGATACCAAGGAAGGGATCTTATGTTAACATGTAACTTGGCCCGTTAAAATGTTAGTGGTTGAAATAGCTTTTGCTTTCTGTAAATAACAAATGATTGATGATTTATGATGACTGTAATTTATATTGACTATTTAGCAAAATCAGGGAAAAACAGCAGTAAAATAATTAGACTGTTGAGTGTAAAGGCAGTTTGAAAGAAAAACCCTGGTGAAGCCCGACGCCCGTTACACATTCAGCTTTTCTCTCCCCTGCCCAAGGTATTGTACATGAGCCTAAGACGTTCATCAACAATAGAGGAGAACAGGATTCAACCCTTCATACACACAACCACATGCGTTCATTGTGCACGGCATTAAAAACATTGTAAAGGAATCATTATGTAACTACAGTTACCTCATAGCCCAGCACTCGTTTCTTATTGGCATTCCAGGGAAGAGCTTTCCATGAAACTTCAACCTCGGACGCTGAGAGGCTCTTGGCACGCACTCTCGTGGGCGCTCGGCCGGGTTCTGAAGTTGATGTACAAAGACCTCAGAAGTAGCACTCATTTTTGATGATCCCTCAAAGAGGGAACATTAAACGTGTTTCCCCTGCTACTTCTTTCATCGAAAGATGACAATCATGCATTTTCCCTCTACTCTAGCCAGGGTTGGACGCCACAGTGCATACCTTCCTCAGCGGAGTAGATAGTAGCGACCGCTCCGAACGGACCTTCTCCCTGGTTGTTGTAAACTCCAACCTTCACATGAAAAGGTGAAAAGGGCTGGATGCTTTCATTTTTGAAGACGTATCTGGATGTGTCGGCGGACGGCACGGCGGCCTGCATCCAACCTGTGGCACCGTGGGGTCGGAAGGCCACAACGTAGCCGAACCCCGGTCCGTTCTGTAGCTCTTCTGGAACGGGCTAGGACAAGAAACACACGCACTTGACACATACAGCCGAGTAATTTGTTCAGTCATGTTTTTCGCCAGGGTCACGGTTG